>CAKNXH010057296.1:100758-130275 GCA_932178445.1 Andricus quercusramuli
GACAGGTGTATTACCCAGGACTCGATCAGGTATCGACGCAATCTGTCAGACAGCAAAGTCTGATATTGCAGATTTAAAAGAGAAAAATAAAAAACTTAATAGAAAAGTTTGGGCTTTAAATAAAAGAATCAGCAGAGCTAACAATAAAATAACACTATCGCCAAAATCGAAAGTCCGAAAGTATTTAAAAACTAAAGAAGTTGATGAAGATGTAGAAGAAAGATTCATTTTTAACGAAGTTTTGCTGAGTCAAATAAAAGAAAGTGTGAGCAACATAAAGTCTGTTAAAGTGAAGAGATCTTCCTATAGTACGTTTTCTGGAAGTGTTAAAAAAAATACAGAATGTTGAAAAAATGCAATTCCTTATTAGGTTTGAAGCGATTGCGAAAATATAGTTCGAATAAAAATTCTACAAATAGGACTGGTTTTGGACTTAGAAAAGCGGTGATTAATTGAGTAAAGTTTTTTTTTCTGAGAGATTACGTAAGCATATGTTGCCCTGGAAAAAAAGATTGTGTGACAAAAAAAAAAGTCAAAAAGCAAAAAAGATACCTCACGGATACTTTGAAAGAGTTGCATCGAAAGTATTTGAATTGTTCCGTATTTTCAGTCAGCTACTCTGCATTCTGCAAGCTTCGACCGTTTTGGGTTCTAGCCCCAAAAATTACAGGAAGAGACACGTGCCTTTGTATGCCTCATGAGAATATGAAACTTCTAATTCAAGGTATCAATTTTTTGAAACTCATAAGGTAATATAATATAAGGCAAGTGTTATCTTCTGTATGTTGTGACAGTTAGAATGAAGACTGTCTTTCAAGAAAATGCGTATTCTGCAAAGATAAAACGATAGATTATCTTCCACATGAGGCAGATTCTATAATTCATCTAAAACAATGGGTAAAAGAAAAAGAACAGAGAATTAGTCGAAAAACAAAAAAGAACATAATAGTACAACGCACTGTTAAAAAATTATTGTATTGTCTAGTACGCGATATAAAAAAAAATCGAAGATGCGTTGCCAAAATTCATGGGTCATGTAGCAAGAATCGCTCATCAGTACAAAGTCTGTAATCATCTCAAAAAATCTTTGTCCAAAAAAGACCTTTTATTGCACATAGATTTTTCGCAAAACTTTTTGACAAAGTATGGAAAAGAACCTCAAGCAGTTCACTTTGGAGCAACGAGAGAGCAAATAACTTTACATACGGGTATGCTTTATACAAAAAGTTACCATAAAGCATTTTGTACTATCTCAGCTTCTCTCAGACACGATCCTTCTGCTATTATAGCACTCATCACACCTGTAATTAAAAATCATCTTAAAGATCATCCTGAAATAACGCATTTGCACTTTCTGAGTGATGGTCCGACCACTCAGTACCGAAACAAATCTATGTTCGTTCTCTTAACTACCTGTCTTCCAGACCAATGGAAAAAAATTGATTCGATCACGTATAATTATACAGCGGCTGGACACGGTAAAAGTGCTGCAGATGGAGTAGGTGCTACTATTAAGAGAGCAGCAGATCAAGTCATTGCGCATGGAAACGACATTGTGGATGTGAATAGTTTATTCACAGTTCTTCAAGATAAAACGAAGAAAGTTTTCATCAATGTCATCACTTCAGAAGATATTGACAAAGTCGTTCAACACCTACCAGAAAAGATGGATACTTTTAAAAGAACAATGCGTGCGCATCAGTGGACTTGGAGGAAGAACAACGAAAAGTAGAGATTTTTTAATGAAATGAGTTGCTACGATTGTCCTGAAACCCATCCATGTACTCATTACAGTTTGGGTAAACCGTGGAAAATAAAACCACAGCTTTTGAAAATGAAGAAAGCTAAACGTAAAGAACCAATAGTTACCGTAAGACCGAAAAGAATCGGTCGAAAAAAGAAATTTGATGTCTAGGAACTGTTGAATATGACCGAAGAAAAATAAGATACCCCTTATGTGGGCGTTTCCACGAAAAGTGCAATTTTTCTGTCACCGTGATATTATACGCAAACCAACACTAAAAATAAAAGTTGTATTGCATAAAAATTTACAGACAGACTTCCTGAAATATAAACGAAAGCTTACAGTCATGACAGAAACCCTCCCAAGAAGATACAACATATGGGTGATTCTCCACAGACAGGGAACTTTTGGCAAGGGCAACTTTTTTTGAAAAATTTTTCAACATTTTTTTTTTTCATAATGGTTAGGTCCATTGGCCTTTAAGAAAGGGGTCCTATAAATTATTCACGCTTAATTCTCACTGGAAGGACCTGTAGCACATAAAAACGTTTTCAATTTTTTATTTTGCGGGTGATTTTCTCTGATTATATGTAAAGTAAAACAATACTGTAAAATATCAACACATTGAACGCAACATGGCAGGAAAGAATAGTTTTCTTTAAAAAACTCAAAGTTTTTCCAAAATTTTATATTTTTTTCAAATTTGAAATTTTTTTCCAAATTAGATTTTTCTTACATTTCTCTTACATTTATTAACCCTCTAATCGCTTTATTTTTGTGTGCAGTACTTGTAGGTACAAATATTCTAATTCTCGATTTACGTTAATTTTTAATAAAATTATTTGGAAGAGGGGTTCGATTAGCTCCATTTCGCCCCTGACAGCGAAAAACAGGTTATGGTATCCGATGTAGCGGTAACCGAAAACCATACAAGATTACTTTTTACGCTTTGAAAACAAAAATAATTAATAAATCCTCCTGACAAAAACTCCTTTATTATTTGCTACACGGGATTGTCATCTTTTCATTGATATTTATTACGAAATATGAAAGTTCTTATCAGGTACGGTATCCGATACTAATAAAAATACGTTCAATTTTCGGTTACATTTTCTCACTTTGCAAAAAAAGTTCTTACTTTTTTGTTATGAAGTTTTGACGAATGAGTAGTGTGACGTTTGTTCGAGATATTGTGAGAAGATAAGACTTTAAAAACGATTAAAAGTTGATGAAAGGTATGGGAGATTCGTTTACCGTAACCATCGAAAACATTTGGGGAGACACGTGTATAATTAAATTTGCTCTTCTAATATATCAAATAAATTGAAATATTTGTTATGAATTTCATAGCTTTTGAGTCAAACTTTCGAACTATCAATTATAATTTCAAAGATAATTCACTATGTATTGAATACACGTCTCTAAACTTGGCGCCGTGTACGTACAGACATCCCAAAGAGGCATTTTTCGAGTATTTGGGAGCATTTTGCTCAGACATACGATGATGTGACTTGATTTTTCTTTACGGAGGTCTTGTATCATCTTAATATGAAGAAGTTAGCCAAGGTTTATGAAGAAACACTACTTAGTTTAGTTACTAGAGATCCGAGACACAAAAGTGACCTGTATGTGGAGAATCACCCATATAATATTTGAAAAAAATCACAAAAATATACCTGTGTAATATTTGTCACCAGCTACAAATTGAATGCTTCGCATGCTCGCAGCTTTTCCACGCAATGTTTGAAAATTCTGAGAAAAATCATGCTAGTTCAGTGGAGTATAGGCTACTGAAATTTCACGGATCTAACATTGTGCTTCGATTCGTACTCAGTGCTTCATAATCATACTTTACACCAAGAATACTTGAAGCACATTCGTCTATGCTAACGAAAATTAAGCAATATGTTGGGGTGAAGAAGTTTACCATGGATGAAGTTAATATCGCCGTGCGCGCAAAAGTTATGCCCAATTTAAGGCTAAAATGTCCACTCCAAAATTTCAGCGAACATGTCTATTCCAGCGCCAGTGGCTGTGAAAATCGCGCGCATCAAGATAGGATCAAAGTTTTTGCTGATTTTGCTTCATTTCGGTGGCCAAAAAACTTCCCCGCAAGGAAAATTATGTGCCTCAAAAATCACGTGTATTTCGTGAAAATCAAAGTCAAAATTTGTGTATAAATGGATTTTCTTCCAAAGTTACACGTCATTCAGTCACACGTCAATTCAGAATGTTTTGAAATATTACAAAAAATGGTCAAATATTAGAAAAATATTACTTGTTTCCATCGAATTATTCGTCTGAAAAAAAGTTTTGGACAGCAAGGTCTTTCTATTCAAAAGCCCCAAAGTTTTTCACAAAATAACATCATAGAGTTGAAATGAAATATAAAAATCAATTTTACATCCAATTTTTGGCAAGTAAATCTTGTCATTATTATAATAAGTTAACCCTTTTCTAACAAATTGAATTGGAGAAGAGCTAAAAAAATATTTTTAATTTTTCTTGAAAGTATTAAATTAAAAAAAGTTTTTTAATAATTAAAAAATATATTTTATACAATTTTTAACCAACTTTCAATGCGAAAATTGAATGAAACGTTAAACATAATTTAATTTGCTTACTTTATTGAAAGTAAATTTTTCGCGATACATCTTAATATAATTTTCAATACATTTCATGTGAGCAATATCAGAGATTTATAATATTCATTTATTCATAATATTATGTGGTATAATTTTGCATATTTAATAATATTTAGAGAATGAGGATTCCTTCGGGCTTGAAATTTCCCGCCTTAAGTGAAATTTTCCTTCATACCGCCATGGCAATGTCTACTTGGATCTCTCAAAACGACTTTACCCCCCCCCCCCCCCCGGTTCCCATTTGAAATTACAAAGTTACCCCCACTCCTGCTTCCTGGGGGGTAGGGCGGAGTAAATATTTTCAAAGTCGCTTTTCCCCCTCGAAAATGAAAAGTTTTTATTACGGATATTTTTGTTATAGGATGCGTATTTTTTGAGATATTTCGATGTCTCAAGTTAAAAAAAAACACCCAGTATATTCTAAACCAAGAAGATGGTAATTCACACACTACTGGAAAGTATCCTGAGCATTAAAAAAGAAGAAACAACCCTCTTTCACCTTCCATTCATAAAGTATCATTCATTAAATTGATTTTATGGATTTATTAATTTCAATATTTTGTGCAAACTGCGCGCATGCGCAAAGATATTGACCAAGCTGAAAAATGCGTTTCTACATGTATATAGAATGTACGAAAAAAGTTTGAAATGTGTGCTTTAAGATTTGTTTTTGACTTTTTTTTTAGAGAAAATGACACTTTACGTGGATATGCCCATATGTTCAGTTAAAAAAAAAATGAACTTTTATTTATTGTTATTTAGATCTCAGCGATATAATTGTTTCTATTACGTTTCAATGAATTTAATGTGAATGTTATTTTGATCAAAATAAGTATTCACGAAATAAAGCGGATAAAAAAATTTGATGAATTTGAAAAATTAATTTATTCTTTAAAAAAAAGTAAAAAAAATCTTTTTTTGCTTTCTTTTGTACCAAGTAACAATTTCAAATCTTGTTAATTCTAATTTTTTGAAATTCTACAACATTTTCTTATTCTTTGGATAAACGAACCTTAATTACACGAGAGTAGATAACGCATGACTTTAAAATGTCCTAGAAACATTTGAAATTATTGTTAAGCGTGACTCCTTTCAGAAATTCTTCTTAGGATGCTAATACATCTAATGATTGCAAAAAACAGCCATTTGAACAACTTTTTTTTTTTAACTTTTTCCAAAAGTGCACTTTATATGGAGAATCACCTATATGTATTCTCTACGATGCCTGTGATTGGCCATCATCAATAGGAACAATGGATATAATACGAATCCGATTTGGCTTTCCGTCCTCCCGGGTTTCTAAAAAAATACTTGATTGGCCAATCAAGTTCGACCAGACCCCACCATGAAGCGCTCTGACCAATCACAGGCATCGTAAAGAATACATATATAAGAACAAAATAACCTGAAACTTCAGTTTCAGGACAAACCTGTAGAAGTGAACTGCAATGTTCACGAAACGTCTCTTGAAAGAAAGAATACAACATACTAAATTTGCCTTGCACACTAGCTCCAAAAAACTATTAAAACTTCACCTTTTTCTATCGAACACTCTCAGATTTGAACATTTGGTCTACACTGGGCCGCATATCCTTTGACCAATCCCAACGGATTGAAGATTTTTGCACTCAAAAACAAAAACAAAATTTTGACAAATTAATTCCAGTAAAACTTGCACCATTAACTAACGCAGTAAAAAACTTCTCTAACCATCCTCTTAGCAATGAAATGATTTTAGCCTTATCTAAAGGACATAACTATGCAGTAGCTCCCTCCAAAATCCCGGAAGAAGAAATTATCAGTAATTTGGAATCCACAATATATACTCTCCCACCCGAAAAAGCGAATGACATACGGCGTAGGGCGGCCAAACCCTTACGCCAAGTCCAACTTCTCTCCTCAAACTTAACAAAACAAGAAAAAACAGCAATTAAAGAACTCAATCAGAATAAAGACATCATAATATTACCCACAGACAAAAACAGCACAATAGTCATAATGAATAAAGAAGACTATAACAACAAAATCATGGACATTCTAACTGATGATACACATAAAAAAAACTTAAAAAAAGACCCCACAAAAACAATAGTCAGCAAAACAAAACCCCTGCTAAAAGACTCAAAACTTGACAACGAAACAATATCTAAATTAATACCTACTAATTCCATCTCTCCAAAACTTTACGGACTCCCAAAAATCCACAAAAACAACATTCCACTCAGACCGATCGTCAGTGCAATAAACTCACCAACTTACAACCTGGCACGCTTTCTCGCCAAAAAACTAAATCCTTTCACAGGAAATTCTATCACACACGTACAAAACTCTTTTGACTTCATCAGAAAGATACAACCGATTCACATTCAACCCCAAGACATCCTAGTAAGTTTCGACGTAGTATCTCTCTTTACGAAAGTACCAATCTCTGACACAATCGATATTATTAAATCCTTTGCAAACTTCCCTCCAATCTTACACCTTTGATAGAACACTGTCTCACTAATACCTACTTCTCTTTCAATAACCAATTCTACGAACAAACCTTAGGAGCAGCAATGAGATCTTGAATCTCACCTGTAATAGCCAACATCTGTATGGAAAATCTAGAAACTAAAATCTTTAAAAAATCCAAACTTAAACCGTAATTTTGGTGTCGTTACGTTGACGATACTTTTGTTATCTGGAGACATGGACTAGATGAACTACACAAGTTCTTCGATTTCATCAATCAGTTGCACGCTGATATCAAGTTCACCATGGAAATTGAACAAAACGGAAAATTGTCTTTCTTGGACGTACTAGTTTACAAAAGATCTGATAACACATTAGGACATGAAATTTACAGAAAACCTACCCATACAAAGAGATACCTACATGCCTCCTCCCACCACCACCCATCTCAAAAGCAATCGGTCATCAACTCCCTTTTATACAGAGCTGTCTCCATAATAGATAAAGATAACTTACAAAAGGAATTACAAAATGTTAAACAAATCCTAATACAAAACGATTACACAAACAAACCAATTAATAAAGCAATAAGGAAATACATTTTAAAAAAACAAGTTAACACAACCTACTAAAGAAAGAGAGAAAAACGACCACCATCCTACCCTACACATTAGGGTGGTTCAAATTTATACCTGTAAAAATTCGACTTTCGATTTTTGGTGATAGCCCCCCCCCCCCCCCTTTTGTGGGTTTTCCGGAAAAAGAAATTCCGTAATTTTTTTTTTTTCAACGTTAACCCGTGCCCCGGGATTTTGAAATTAACATGGGATTTTAAATGGGAAAAGCTCGATTTCCAAAAAAAATGGGAAAAAGAAGTACTTGTTATACATTTTTTGTCAATTAAAGTATTGTCTCTTGAGGAGTATTTAAGGAATAATTTCCACCCAATAGCTTTTAATGTTGACACACCTGAACCCCTTTAATTGTGCCCGGAAAAAGCCCCAAAAAATGCAAAAAAGCAGTTTTCTATCCAATTCATGCTAAAGACGGTATTTAAAAAAAAATTTCAACATTAATTATTTTTACTCGATAAGTGACGAGTTTTAAAGTATATTTTAAATAATTTAAAATTTTTTAAACAATTAGTATTCGTTTAAACAATTTCTTTTCCCCTGTAAATCGTGAAAAGTTATTATCTTTCGGAATAAATCGTACAAAGTTGATGAATGTCAAGAGTAGTAGTTCTTTTTTAACTTATTTGGTAATTATTTAAACAATTTTCATTTGTTTAAACAATTTTTCTCCCTAAAATCGTAAAAAATTATTATTTTCTGAAAATAATGAGACAATTAAAGAATGTTGAAAGCAATACATTTTTAAAGGAAGTTTGGTAATTATTTAAACAATTTTGATTTGTTTAAACAATTTTTTCCCCCTGTAAAGCGTGAAAAATTATTACTTTCTGGACTTAATGACACAATAAAAGGAATTTAAGAGTAATATTTTTTCTACAGAATATTTAGAAATTATTAAAATAATTTTTATTTGTTTAAAACATTTTTGTTTGTTTAAAAATGTTTTTCTTTGCAAATCGGGAAAATTTAGTCTTTTCAGCAATTAATGACATAGTGTGAGAGATTCGAAGAATCTAGACTTTTCTCCACCTTTCCTATGAACAGGTACAAGTGAAGGATTAATAGTTGTTCAAATAATTTCAAAATATCTTGAGCAAAAAAATATTATTCTTGAAATTCGATAATTGTGTCATTAATTGCTGAAAAGAATAAATTTTCTCGATTTGCAGAGAAAAATTTTTTAAACAAACAAAAATTGTTCAAACAAATGAAAATTATTTTAAAAATTGCTAAATATTCTGTAGAAAAAAATATTACTCTTAAATTCCTTTAATTGTGACATTAATTCCAGAAAGTAATAATTTTTCACGCTTTACAGGGGGAAAAAATTGTTTAAATAATTACCAAACTTCCTTCAAAAATGTATTGCTTTCAACATTCTTTAATTGTCTCATTATTTTCAGAAAATAATAACTTTTTACGATTTTAGGGAGAAAAAATTGTTTAAACAAACGAAAATTGTTTAAATAATTACCAAATAAGTTAAAAAAGAACTACTGCTCTTGACATTCATTAACTTTGTACGATTTATTCCGAAAGATAATAACTTTTCACGATTTACAGGGGGAAAAAATTGTTTAAACAAATACTAATTGTTTAAACAATTTAAAAGTATTTAAAATATACTTTAAAACTCGTCACTTATCGAGTAAAAATAATTAATGATGAAATTTTTTTTTAAATACCGTCTTTAGCATGAATTTGATAGAAAACTGCTTTTTTGCATTTTTTGGGGCTTTTTCCGGGCACAATTTAAGGGTTTCAGGTGTGTCAACATTAAAAGCTATTAAGTGGAAATTATTCCTTAAATACTCCTCAAGAGACAATACTTTAATTGACAAAAAATGTATAACAAGTACTTCTTTTTCCCATTTTTTTTGGAAATCGAGCTTTTCCCATTTAAAATCCCATGTTAATTTCAAAAGCCCGGGGCACGGGTTAACGTTGAAAAAAAAAAATTACGGAATTTCTTTTTCCGGAAAACGAACAAAATGGGGGGGTTTTATCACCAAAAATCGAAAGTCGAATTTTTGGACCACCCTACTACACATACATTTAAGGTATCGCTGAACAAATAGGAAGAATTCTCAACAAACACAGCATCCAAACTATATTTGAGCCACCTGGGAAAATAGGACAACTTCTAAATGACCCTAAAGATAAAAAGGCACCTCTCAGTGATCCGGGAGTATATAAAATCCCTTGTTCTTGTGGCAAAGTCTATATTGGAGAAACCGGGAGTGCTTTGAGCCAACGTGTAAAGGATCATGAGAGTAAAGTCAGGCTAAAACATTTCACGCAATCAGCACTAGCTGAGCATCATATCGAAACAGGACATAGCATCTTATTTGACAAAACAACCATCATCGCAAAAACGAACAATATTTTCCCAAGAAAAAATGAAGAAGCAATCGAAATCTTAAAACACCCAAATAAAATCAATAGGGACAATGGATATAACACGAATCCGATTTGGCTTTCCATCCTCCCGGTTTTCAAAAAAAGACTTGATTGGCCAATCAAGTTCGACCAAACCCCACCATGGGGCGCTCTGACCGATCACAGGCATCGTAGAGAATACATACGAGGTGTGGACAAAAAGTTCGTGGACTGAATTTTTTTCTGCCAACGTGGCAACACTGTAAATTTCTACAGTGTTGCAACATCTAGGGGGAAGTCTCACGTGTTTTCAGTAAAAGTTTGGTAAAAATTAAAAATTGTCGGCGCAGAACAAGTGGATCCTGCATCAGGACAATGCATCTGCGCACACCGCGTTCGTTACGCATACATTTTTGGCCAAAAATAATATCACTACGATCGGCCACCCTCCCTATTCACCTGATGAAGCACCCTGCGACTTCTACCTGTTCCCCGAAATGAAAAATAATATGCGAGGGAACATTTTGAGGATGTTATTACCATAAAACGAGAAACGACGAAGCTCATAAAAGGACTGACAAAGGAGGACATGTAGCACTGATTTCAAGAATGGTAGAAACGTTGGACCATGTGTATTCTGTCAGGGGGGAGAGTACTTCGAGGGTGACCACATCCCCGTTTCGGAATGATCAAAATTAGATATTTGGTAAGCTCAGTCCACAAACTTTTTGTCCACACCTCGTATATAAGAACAACATAACCTGAAACTTCAGTTTCAGGTCAGCCCTGAAGAAGTGATCTGCAATGTTCACGAAACCTCGGCAACATTCATAGTTTCGCACACGATTGAAACCCGAAAAAGCTCTAAAATTTTAATTTAGCATGCTGAATGAGATGTTTTGTTCATCAAAAGTAATAATTTTGATTTTCCATTCCATTGTTAAGTACAGTAATTGGTCAGAAGTTAATTTGAGGACTGACGCTGAATGAAACTTTCCAAATTCAAGTTGCAACCCGTAAATCTATGATTTTAAGATGGTTGTACATATCAATGTAATATTACCTTTTTGTTATTATAATGAAACTTGAAATTTATTTATTTATTTAAAATTATAATTAGAAACTTAGGAACTCTATTTCCATTCCGAAGTCGAGAGTGCTTAAAAGCTTCGATTTCGTTAGAAGAAAAAGGCGGGGGGGGGGGGGGGGTATATAAAAAATGAAGAATAAAATTATAATAAATTTTGAATTTTAAATCCACCATGGGGCGCTCTGGTCAATCACAGACATCGTAGAGAATACATATATAAGAACAACATAACCTGAAACTTCAGTTTCAGGTCAGCCCTGAAGAAGGGAACTGCAATGTTCACGAAACGTCGGCAAGATTCATAGTTTCGCACACGATTGAAACCCGAAAAAGGTTTAAATTTTGAATTTATTATAATGAATCATCGTGAAAGCGTTAAATCTGTTTTTTAAGAATAAAAAATGTTTTTTTCTTAAAAACAATCAATAGTTCAAATTAATAAATTAATAAACAAAAAATGGTTGAATTACATAAAGAAATTTTTATTAATTTTATTTCTTTCTCCCACATCGAGAGTGCTTAAAAGCTCCGATCTAGTAGAAATAAGACTAATTACTTAAACCTTACTGTTCTACAGAAAATTTCATCAAATAGAGGGAAGAAAACTTAAAGAATTATGTCGAGATTTGACCCTCCGGAACTAATTCTATCAGTGCGACGTTGTCGAGTTTATGGCTATGACCTCTCTTGAAAATATATACTGAGTTTCAGGTTACTGTTACTGTGAAACTCGTAAAATATGCCAGTTTCCTTTTGGATCTCAAACCAGCCGGGTCCTTTTCTAATCACAGTGTCGAAATTATATATATTTTTTAATCTTAAATCTAATTTTTAAGAAAATCATTAAGAGAAAAAAGTTCTTGGAAAAAATTTTTTAACCATGTCAGTGTTGTTATATTATATGTCATAACTTAGCGACGTTCAGAATAAGCCTCAATTCGCGCATTTGCAACAAGAGTAATATGCATGGATGAAAATATTGGAAGAGAATGTGAAGGAAGAAAATTACTGAGGATAAGTTTAAAATTTCCTTCCTTGGTTCACTAATCAACACACTACAATAATAATAATTTACTTTCAATTTGATAATTTTTGATCGTTTAATTTAAGTTTTGGCTCCTGTCAGCGGCCGGAATAACAGTATAAAAAAATTGTTGTGTTTTCAAAGAGTCAAATTTTATACCATATACCAATTATATTAAGTCTCAACCCCCATCCGTGGTTGAAATGTACTATATTATTGACTGCATAATTTATCAAATTTACAAACAAAAGTAAAACAAAAAAATGTTTTTTTTTAATATACATTATAATGAATTTAGATCAATTAAAATGTATAAGGTAGGACTGATTAACATAGTCAATTAAAAACGATATCTTTCGAAAAAACAGCAAAGATGTCACCTAACAACGTATACTACACTTGTCATCAAAATAGAGTTTTTTGTATACTGTATGAGTTACATGCAAAACTTTGTGTGTATTATTGTAATCTAAACATTTTTGAAAAGGAACACCTAAAAATGTCCATAAACAATGTATAAAAATCGATTATTATGACATGATTCTTTTACGTTTTTTGGCTAAAATACCAGACATGCAAAAAAATTGCATTGAATACTAATTGTGCATGTTTTGAACATCTTATAGCTTTAAAAAAAATTGTTAAAATGTACATAATTTTAGGAGATACAGCGTGATTTAGAAAAAAAGGTTTAATTTACAATATCTTGAGAACTGCCATAAATCCGCGGTAGCACCTCATACTCTCGGATTGGAGAGAACATTCTGCACAATATCCATTAAAAAGATTACGGGGATCTATTATCGTGGACCAAATGTTTCCCAGGTTCCGGACTATAAGAAACGGAAGGGTCTACTGTTCAAGGTAAGTGAATTCCTTTGGCGAGCAGAGACTAAATGGTCGGATTTACCCCAGAGCGCCCTTCTTATATTCGAAGAGGGGCTGCGTGAATTCTTAGCTGAGCAGGCAAGGCGAGCACCGATTCGTGAAATCGTTCTCGATCTCCACTAGTCCGGGAGCAAGGAACAGTTTGGTCCGCGGTACAGGACTGTACTTAAATTACGTAACAGCTCAAGGGGGGGGGGGGGGGCCCATATTTCGTAATAATTCATTAGGGTAGGGTAGGGGTGAGGGAATTAATTGTTGGAAATTCGAAAAAGAATCAAATAAATCGCAGTAATGGTACAGAAATTGAATACCTGGTGAGTGGAAAAGAAACTTAGCGGGTAAAAGCTACCACAGGGTTCGCATCCAGCCCCTTGACCGTACCGTCGGGCGACCTTTTGTTTCGGCAGAGTCGAGCGCTGGCCGTACAGTCTTGTTCAAAAAGACGCACGGTTTGCACTGCGAACCCGCTGTAGTACCCATCGTCGAGATACATTAGAGACACTAGAAAAAGGAAAAGACATGAAATACAGTGCAGGACTACATACCATGGGGCCCCGTCTGGATTTATGCTAATAATTTTAAATTATTAATTACTAAATTAATTTTCTTTTGGAATATCCATATTTGTGTGTTGAAAATGCAACTTTTTAGTAGAAAAGTCGTCTCTTTTATTTGAAAATCCATCAATTTGAACGAAAATTCGTGAATTTTGCTTGAAAATAAATCTTCTTAATGGAAAATTAATCTTTTTTGCTTGAAAATTAACTTTTTTGTTGAAAATCTAATTGCCTTCTAAAAACTTAATATTTGGAGAAACACCTACAGCTCCATAGATGAACTGTTTCTCAGTGTATTAGAAGCCATTAAATATTTCTATTCCCAATGAGGACCACCGTATCAAGCAGGAGACATTCAAGAGCAATCGGCCCTTTTCAGGGTCAACAAATTTTTCTAACGAAGGAATAATTTTTTTTTTTTTAACATGCAATGAATTATTTATAATAACATGGATAAATTCTAAATGAATGAATTAATTATTAATGAGATTTTAATTCCCGGATCCATGATATGAAATATTTTACATTTAGACAAAAAAAATAAAAAGAACAGTAAAATAATTTTAAAATGTTAGCATAAATCCAGACGGGGCCCCATGATATGTAGTCCTGCACTTATTTCCTTTCTTTTCCTTTTCCTAGTGTCTCTAATGTATCTCGACGATGAGTAACTACAGAGGGTTCGCAGTGCAAACCGTGCGTCTTTTTGAACAAGACTGTACGGCCAACGCTCGAGTCGGCCGAAACAATAGGTCGTCAAAGAAAAGTTAGGGAAATTTAAAATGAAGTTTTGCGATAACCCTGATATAATATTCTTGCTGGGAATTTACTGGCCTTGTATTTATATTTATTTTTTTGCACTTGCTTCTTCCTGTAGATTAACTTTTTAGTTATAAATTTTTTTTTTAATTCTACACTTTTAGTAAAAAGTCATCCATTTTGACTGAAAATTCAAATGTTTTTTGTTATTGTTAGAAATTCGTCTTTTTGGTGTTGAAAAGTCAAGTGAAATTTGTTTTGGATGAAAATTCATCTATATTAGTAGAAATGTCATCTTTCTTGGATAGAAATACAACTGTTTGGTTGAAAATTCAACAACTTTCTTACAGAGTCGTCCTGTTTCGTTGAAATTTGCACCACTTAATGGAAAAAATGTGATGTTTCAATGGACTGAAATTATTTAAAAAATTGAGCAATTCATTCACAAAGGACCATTCTTTTTGTAAACTACCGATCATTAATGATTTATGAAAAAAAATATTCAAGGCCGGTAATGAAGTACAATGTTATACAAGATTCATGCCAATGAATTTCGCGCCATTGATAAACAAAAAATGAGTCTCGACCGAGCGCCCGTGCTGAGAGGTCGTGTTTGTTGTCGCTCTTGCTTGTGCCGGGAGTTTCGAGTGTTTGGCTTGCGTCGAAAATCGTGCTATCTTATTATTTTAAGAGTGGAACGGGGCCGGTCTATCACGCACAAAACTTATTATTTTTAACGAATTTTATGTGCAATACATCTCCGTATTCCGTTCTTTTGTGAATACCAGTGTAAGCTCGCAGAGATGTGAAGCTAGAATAGATGCAGTAGAAAAAGAGAACGCTGAGCTCAGATTGGAGATCGCTAAACAGGCACAACGGTTGGATAGGCTTACCAGAAGGAACAATTTAATGCTTTTTGGCATGCATGATAACCCAACCGAAGCACCATTTTTGCTAGAAGAAAAAGTCCGTAATCTACTTGGATCCAAAATGGACAGTGCTCAGTCGGGAGTCTCTTAATTGAGTTCGGCACCTCGGACAATTCAACTCTAGCAAATCGAGGCTTGTCTTACTTTCACTTGCTTCAGGATCGGTAAAGCATTTTATTTTACTAAATCGATCAAAACTCAGAGGCAGGAATATTTTCATCGAACATGATTTGGACCAAGACTCTGTTAAAATCCGTAAAACTTTGATCCAGGAGGCAGCTAAATTAAAAAACGCCGGACTAAAACCACGTATAAGTGGCAATTGCCTTATGATTAACAACAATACCTACAGTTTGGAAGATTTAGCCAAAATAAGCCTAGAGAAAATAGTGAGTAATAATTATCCAAACCACGAAATTCCCAATATTGAGAGCTCTGGCAATTTTGTAAAAATGAACATGGCAACTGTATTTGACACTCGGAATCAATATTATGCGACGTTACAAGAGGTTGTAAACAACGAAGCTGACCCATCTGTATATGTAAGCACTGCTGCTAAGCCTGACGCACAGCTGGACGAGACAATTTCGTACAGGTTACATGCTAGCACCCTTAAATCTGGCCAACTTGTATCTTCAAGGAAAAGAAGAGGAGATTCACAGGACGCGGGCTCTCTCAACAAATATGTTAATAGAGGAACTTCTGTGAGACCTAGACAGCAATCAGACTGACTCGAGGGTCCTTCTTCGGGAATGGTAGAAGCTTCAAGCTCTGTTTTTATGGGTGACTCATCAATGCAGGGAATCTGCAATCGTACGCAAAGTTTTAGTGTTTGTTATTGGAATAACAGTGGATACAATAACTTGTGCAACATAGATGAAAAGCAGAAGGCCTACTTAACAAGTCATTATGTAATTTGTTTAGGTGATTCATGGCTTTTAAACACATCTGTAAACTTGCCGAAATTTCTAGACAGTTAAACCCCTTACTACGCTGTAGCTACTAAAGAAAAGAGTAAAGGTCGAGGCAGTGGGGGTTTGATTACTTTAGTTAAGAAATGTGCAGATTATTCATATTGTAAAGTAGAGGCCAGTAATCTATGGTTGTTTATAAAACTGTTCTTTAAAAATTCCTTCATTCTGTTTATTGGCAATATATATTTTCCTCCATCAGCAGAGTCTGAATTTTGTATAGAGGCTTTTCAAAATGTTTTATTCTCTTTAGACACGAACACGCATTTGTTACTAATTGGTGATTTTAATGCTCGAGTAGGTACCCTAAATAGCATGTCTGATGAAATTTTTAACCATTCTAATTTATTCCCAACTAGATCGGCTTTGGATGTTAAAACTAATAAAAGAGGCATAAAACTGGTAGAGTCGCTTGAATCTTGTAATTTAACTCTCTGTAATGGTCGTACTTGTTCTGACAATCTTGGTCAATATACTTACATAACGAAAAGAGGTTGTAGCACTATCGATTTGTGTTGGCTAAGTATTGATTGCATTAACTTCGTCAATGATTTCTCTGTCTACAATATTTCAGATCAATCCAATCATTTACTTATTGCTATAGATTTTAATATATTGCTTAAGGACTCTGGGCTTGGAGAGTCTTCCATTTATAGAGGTATGTCAACACTTATAAAATGGAAAGACGAGTGAGCAGATACTTTTTATAATGCTTTATCACAGTCGCCGCTTAACTATACTAAGAATGTAAATACTGATATTTTGTATGATAATTTCATTACCGAAATAAAGTGTGCCGCTAACAATTAAAATATGGATGTAAAACAGAGGGGTGCCTCCATTACCCCTAACCTTAATGAACAAAAAAATGGCTGGTTCAACTCACATTGCGCTCATCTCAAGGCACAAGCTTCCCAGGCATACAAACATTATTCTCGTAGCCGTTCCGAGTCCCATTTGGTCCATTACATACAGGCTCGCGATTTGTATCGAGCGCAACTTAAAGTAGCAAAGGAAGAGCATACCAAGTTGACTCTTATGAAATTAGCGAACGTTAAAAATAGTGGGGAATTTTGGAAAACAGCAAAATTATTTGATATTAAACCCGAATACACTAATTTACTAAGCACAAGGGATTGGTTTAAATTTTACAGGGGTGTGTACCCACCCAGATGATGGTTACTTCATGTCAGTACTGGACCCTGTTCTTGATGTTGACTTCACTCTAATCGAACTGCAAAAAGTTATCTTGGACACTAAAAAGAATAAAGCTGCAGGGCCGGGTGGAATAAGCAACGACTTCTTTAAATGCCTAACCCCAGAGTGGGAGCATTATTTTCTCAACCTTTTCAATACTGTCCTACACTCAGAAAAAGTTAAAGTGGGACGATGGTCGTGGGGGTTAAGGCATAGGCTTCAGACCCACTCCATCGGCTTGCGGGTTCGATTCCCGCCTCGCACTCTGAAAGAGCCTCGGTGGCCCATGCGGTGAACACTTGCCTAGCAAGGGAGTTGTTCATCTCCGGAGAGTCGTGGGACCGGTACCTCTGGAGAAAAAGGTTCTCTAAGTACTTAAGGCTGTTGCTCTTGGTGGTTCGGAACCCACCTTAAACTGTAGGTCCCCCACCCACCACCAAATAAATGTGTGGGGGGTGTGTAAAGGAAAAGGGAAGAGATACAAGAAAAATGTAAACCCTTAGGGGACACATTAGAAGCTAAAAAGCAACTCAGAAAGGTTCCTAATCAGTGGTCCGATGTTAATATGTTCATGTTGCATAAGTCGGGCGACAAACTTGACCCTTTAAATTATCGTGGTATAGCTGTTATGAACTCAATTACTAAAATCTTCACGACGCTGCTCACTGCTAGATTGTCAGCAAGGGCAGAGGCATATGGGTTGTTGCCAGAAGAGCAGGCGGGTTTTAGAGCAGGGAGGGGCTGTAGAGACCATCTGTTTACACTTTATTCGGTAATAAACATGCACTTTGCTACCGATACTAAGAACTATTTGTATGTCATATTTGTCGATTTCGAAAGGGCATTTGACTCAGTCAACCATGCTAAGCTCTGGTCCAAACTGCACGACCTTGGTTTAAGTGGAAAAATCATTAGGATTTTGATTTCTTGGTACGACAACGGAAGTCTAAGAGTCAAATGTGCTGAGTCTCTGTCGAAGAAAGTCGAAGTAATGCAGGGAGTCCTGCAGGGCAACAGCCTCAGTCCACTCCTCTTTATCCTGTTCGCAGCTGATATTGTTGATTTTTTTATAAAGAAAAGAATGAAGGGTGTGAAGCTGAATGAGGTTAGGTCCCTGATTATTCTTCTTTTCGCGGACGATATAATTACTTTTGCTACTTCTTGGCATGACGCTCGTGACAAATTGAAAGTCTTGAAGGATGATTGTGATCTAAATGGCCTTAAGCTAAACCCCCAAAAAAAACAAAGATCATTCCATTTCGTAAAACCGGTAAATTGAAAAAACTACGCCCACTTATGTGGAAAAACTTATATGTACTCAATTTTGTTAACACCTACACGTACCTCGGAACCCCGTTCTCTTCAACAGGAAAATTTAGGGTTGCTAAGAACCGTTTTGTCAAGAAAGGGTTGTCAGCAATTTATAGAGTGTCAAGTATTTTGAACAAATCGAAGAATAATTCATGGGAAACCATCATCGTGCTTTTAAGGTCAATTATCGAGGCCACTCTATTATACGGTGCTGAGGTATGGGCCCTACGATATCTTAACGACCTTAATGTAGTCCAGAATAAATTTTTTAAACAATTATTCTATTGGCCCAAAAACACTCCTGCACATTTTATCCGGATTGAGACAGGCATAGACCAAACATGCGTCAAAGCACTCGAGCGCACCTATAATTGGTGGATTTCTTTGATTAACATGAGCAATGATAGGTTGCCTAAATTATGTCTGATGAGGCTCTGCGAGTTGGACCAGGCAGGTGTTGCAAGTACAGAATTTAATTGGGCCCCACAACTCAGGTCAATACTTGGTTCTATAGGTGAGCTTGATATATGGAATCGACAATGGAGTCACCCTCATGTAGTCACTGCAGAAAAGTTGAATATAATTGAAAAAT
The DNA here is from genome assembly GCA_932178445.1 of Andricus quercusramuli. Lineage (NCBI taxonomy): Eukaryota > Metazoa > Arthropoda > Insecta > Hymenoptera > Cynipidae > Andricus > Andricus quercusramuli. Next base: position 119,934 of record CAKNXH010057296.1, read on the forward strand.
GGTCCAATGACAAGTACAGTATTGCTATTGATCGTGTAATCAAATCGAATTATAAGAACGACTTCAGAAACCTAAGTGAATTGAATTTGAATGAAGGTTACCTCTCTTTTAATTGTTGTATGGCAAAGAAGCGAGTAATTAGTCAATTAAGGCTCTCAAGTTCCAACCAGATTAGATTATATTTTAATGGATTGTCGTATGTGATTGGGACTGACCAAATTTGCAGTTTATATAACACATTGAGGTATGAGGATCTTCCTCATCTGCTACTTCACTGCCCTATTTATAATGAATTCAGAGCGCACTATATTGGAAAATATCTAAAAGGATCAACAAATGACCTAGAATCTATTCAGCGCCTTTTAATTTTACAAAATATTGAGCAATTGAATGATGTTTTTATATATATTGTGCAAGTGTTGAGGATTAGATTCTTTATCATCAATGAATAATTTTTAATTTGTGATGCGACGTGTATGAGAACTTATTTTCTTATAATTTTAATGCCTAGTATTAATTTTATTGCAGATCTCAAACCTTAAAAGCGCAAATTCGAGATTTCCTTGTAAAGGCAGTGGCATATTACAAGAAACTATATTAGTCGAATTGTACAGATAGTTATTAGTGTGAAACATCTCTTCTTTTTGTAATTATTTCTGTGCAACCCCTACTGTATCTTGTTGTTGTTAATAAATTTAATCTATCTATCTAATCTATCTATAAACAACAAATATTTTATCACATGTATCATTGTCATAAAATAAGCTATATTGTATTTTCGGAAAATAATTTGATTTTCCGCTAAACGTTCGGTTCTCGGATTTCTTTTTCTGTATGCCGTTCTAAATAAGTCGGATTTTTTTACTGAATATTACGTACAATGTACTGCTACTTCCAAAAAATTAAGGTGATTAACGCGAAAAATAAGTCAGTTTCGAGATATTCGCGTTTGAATTTTTTGTTACCTAATGCAATAGTCCTTTTAAAATGACGGGGTTTTTAAAACTTTTAATGTAGCATCAGCCATAAAACCGATTTAGGAGAAGACATGTATTGTATCATTTCTTGATTGTGACAATTACACGAAAAAAAAAGTTCATTAAACTTTCTTGAACTATTTCAAGAGTCGGGGATTGAACCTTGAACAAATTTTCTATATTCTGTATAACTTTGAGGATTTACTTTAGAACAAACCTAGAATAACTCTACAAGAATTCTATAGACTTTATATTGAACTCCGATTTGAAAAATTTTAATAAAACATATAGAGAAATTCATGAAAGAATGCTGAAAACTTTCGTAGAAATCACAATTGAGGTATTGAAAGTTTGTAATCACATAATTATAAGGTGTAAATACCTTCGATTCGAAGTATTGAGTGTTTGTTAACTACTTCAATATAAGATCTATAGACTTCAGTTCTTTAAAATGTAGCTGCGCAGTCGCTACAAAGATAATAGAATTAGGAATTCAACTTTTAAAATTATTTTCAATGCGAGCCTTTAATTTCATATAACTTATATAAACTTATTCTATATAGCTATATAACATCTTATTAATCTTGAACCTACTAGAATTTATAACAAAAAAGAATTTGCGATTAAAAATTTTTTCGAAATTTAAAATTTCCAAAATTTTAAAAATGTCAAAGATCCCGAAATTTGTAATTACCTTTTTAAACTAAATTTTCGAAATATGATATTCTTGAAATTACTAACATTATAAATATAAAACTCCAGAAATTTCAAATTTCTGAAATTATTAAACTAGAATTTTCAAATCACAAAAATTTGTCAAACAGCCCTGCACAGCTGTAGCTTATATTTTAGATTTTTATTTATACCACAAGTTATGTTAGCTGCGAGGTTTTGTTAGGAGCTCCGAATGCGTAGGTAGGGGTAGGGCTGGGCGGTTTTCCGGTTAACCGGTTATGACAACCGGTTTTTTTAAAAACCGGCTGGCCGGTTATGTCTTTTCAAAATAACCGGTTAACCGGTTTCTAAAAATAACCTGATTTTAAAAATAACCGGTTTTTTAAAATAACCGGTTTTCGAAAATAACCGGTTTTTCAAAATAACCGGTTTTTCAATACAACCGGTGTTTCAAAATAACCGGGTTTTCTAAATATAATAATATATAATAATAATAATAATACAACTAAATATAATAACACCGGTTATTTTGAAAACAACCGGCTTATAAAAAATCACCGATTTTGGAAAATAAAAACAGGCAGTTACGTCCGGTTGCCTGTCGTCAGCCTCTCACCTGACTTATAAGGCACATCTAGTTAGTCTGGTAGGGTAGCGGATAAAGGCGGTTCTTCTTTTTTTTTTTCTTAGGGCTGGGCGGTTAAGGGAATTCATAACCGGTTATCTGTTATTAAGAAAACCGGTTATTATAAAAAACCGGTTATTAGGAAAAGCCGGTTATTAGGAAAAGCCGGTTATTGTAAAAAACCGATTACTGTAAAAAACCGGTTATTGTAAAAACCGGTTGTAAAGAAATAACCGGTTATTGAGAAAACCCCGGTTTATTTTAAAAAACCGGTTAACCGGTTAAAAAATCAGTTTTCTCGATAACCGATAACCGGTTATGAATTCCCATAACCGCCCAGCCCTAGGTAGGGGGTTCGAACCCACAGCGAATAATAATTTTAATAGCGTGCGATTATTTGTGTAATAGTAAATAATTATGTACTTAAATATGTGAACAAATATTAAAGCATAATGATAATAATAATGATTAGGGTGGCCCAAAAATATACATTTTGGAATTTTCGACGGGCGTCGACGCCAAATCGTTCTCTCGTAAAAACAAATGAATACGTATTTTTTCATTTTGAAATAAAATGATTTTTAGTACTTTGTAAAGTATTTTAAAGTTTTCTCTTGATCTAAGAATCAAAATAGAAAAGTTTCAAGAGAACCAGAAGCGAGCCCTGAGATTTGACCCAAACGACAGTTTTAGTGTTATTACTCTGTTATTCAACTCATTGAAGTCAAGTATCCCCCTAGGGTGAGGATATTGTAAAAAAAATTAGTTGGTTCCACAGAAAGTGAGAAAAAAATTGGGGAAATGTGCTGGGCTACAGGTTTGTGCCCGTAGCAGGGAACTTTATGGTCGAGCCTGCATCTGGAAGTCCTAAGCCTTTAACAATAAGCCACTCTGCGTTAACTTAGCTGCCATAAACTCTTCAGGATCGGAGAAAAGCTGCTGTTGGGCGAAAATTTGTTATTTTCACTCATTTTTGTATTCACTTTAAAACTATAAATTAAAAAAAATTAACATTTTTTTTCATGAATCTGTTCTCAATATCCTCAAAAATGCTTTTTGAAAATTTGAAGTTAAAGAATCATATCAAAGGCTCGCTACGAGTCTACAAATATTGTGATTTTATGTAACTTTCAAGATGTCTCAAATTTATTTATAACTTTTTTCATGTATTAAAATTTGACAAAATGCATCTTTACTAAGAAGAGAACAAGTTTATAAAAGGGTAAATAAATTGACTTGTAATTTCTTGAACAAAATCAAGGTAGTAGAAAAAGTATACATTTTACGTGTTAAACTCCATAAGACACAAAAATTGGTTTACAAAGTACTAAAAATAATTTTATTCCAAAATAAAAAAATACGTATACACTTGTTTCTACGAGAGAACGATTTAGCGTCGACGCCCGTCGAAAATTCCAAAATGTATATTTTTGGGCCACCCTAATAATGATAATAAAAAAGATTTTTTTTAGGCTAAAAATCGGCCATTATTCTATAGAACTGTTCTCTATAGTTTCAAAACTTCTCCGATGTAGACTGTATATTAGCTTGACTTTTAGATTTTCTAGAACTATTCTACGTTTTTCGCATCCTGCCTCCTAATAGAGAATACGTCACCTCATCCTTTACATTTTATAGAACTCTGTATTACATTTCGTAGAATAGTTCGATGCAATGTAAAACCAAGAAGATTTAAACTTTTATAAACTACCCGTCGTATCCTCTACTATAGGACTAGTTCTATAAAATTTAATGAAATTTTTTTTCCGTGTATTAACATAAAAAATTAACAATTATGTCAGAAAACGAGGAAAAATTATATAATGTTTATTTTTATTGAAATATTGATTCCGTGTCAAAAAGTGTAAAATGATAGTTGAACTACTTCTAGAGATGCATTTTTTTTGTAATTCCAAATTTTGTGATAAAGTTGATTAATTTCGAGGCAACATGGATGAAAAAAATAAAAAATTGAAGCCAGAATAGAAAGCTATTTTTTTTTATATCATGGAACGTGATGCATAAATTTCAAGGGATAACCAATACTCCTTGTTGTGATACGTAGTAACAATTTGAATTGAAATTTATGAAACTATCAGAAAAATATATTCTGTGCCATTTTTGTATATTTTTCAAAACGTTGAAAACCATACAAGTTTGTAAATTGCTATTGAGTTAAAAATTGAATTCGCATAATGTGCCTACATGTGTCTCAAAATTCATCTTTTTACATTTCGAAAGTAAACAAAGGTATGTTTAAAATATCTTAAAATGCTGAGAGAAGTTTCGAAAGTTTTCATCTCAAGTTCAATATTTATTATGACGTCCGCTAAAAAACCCTTTGGGTTTCTTAAACCAACGTCAAAATACATTTAATTTAATTATTTTCTTAGCCATTCGTCACAATGGTCATTATAAGTTTTTGAATATTTGCCGCGCACCAGCAACGCCACTAGTGGCGACTATGTAGGTTATCGTAGTGCAGTCTGGCCGCCGTGTGAGCGCCGTCTGGTCCTCGATCGTACCGAGGATAGCCGGGTTTTCTCAAAAATAAATGATCTCTTCCGGGTCGTCAATCATATCGAGGATAACCGGGTTTTTGCCGGGTCCTCGACCGTACCGAGAAAAAACGGGTTTTTCTAAAAAAAAAAACTAAACTCGCGAAAATAAATATCCTTCTCTAGGTGCACGAGCACGAGAAGCTCAGACACTTATGGGTTCTTCCCGTAGTGGAAAACACCCCCCTGTCCTCGTTGACGATCCCCCAAAGCCCCTCAACACGAGCCCGGGATTGCAGATCTGGCTCCAGGAACGCCGGGAAGAAGTCCAACTCCAGCAAGAGGACGTGCGACCCACGACAAGAAGTAGCAGCCTCCACATCCCAGAGAAAGATTATTTGGTAGTCCGAGCTTCTCCCATTCCCCCCTCTACAGAGAAAGTGACTAAAGTGGGTACCCAGAAACTGAGGACCAAGGCTGCCCAAAAAGAGTTCCCGTTACCAGAGCCGGCTGCCAGGGACCCTAGTGAAATTTTGTGAAACCTCGAGGCCTGAGTGGAAAGAAACTCAAATCTATTATAATAAAACCGACCGTCGAGCGAGTCCGCAGGAATTTGTTCCACTGATTATACTAACTTAGCTATGCAAGTAAGTTTGTCTTCTGTAATAAAAAAAAATAAAATAAAACTTATGACAATTATATGAATTTATAAAATAATTTTTGTTTTATATTTCTTCAGTCTGCAAAATTTTACAGATGTGATTACTAATAATCTCTAATTCAAACAAGACAGGTAATTATTACTGTTTCAAATCATATATAATATAAAAATTAAAAACTGAAGTTCCAATAAAGCCTAAGAATAATACTATGTATTGAACTGTATAGCGTGTTGCGCAGCGCCACCTAGTGAAATACATATTTCGCAATGAGCCCTCAGAACGCAGAAGCTCATATCCTCCTCGTACATCATCTAGTCTGTGGCTCTTGGGTGCTGTGTGACATCGAATACCTATCTATGAATACGAGTACGCGGCCGCTAGTAGTGAGCTCGAAAACGGTTTCTCACATCGGTTCTCATCTGCAGGCCTCCCCGTTTTCTACGCGTTCACACAGCCTGCTCGAATATAGCAATGCCTCGAGAAGCGCGAATAGACCCTTCTAGTTCTTAAAGAGATTTCACTACCAACCCCTGCTTTTTTCCAAGAAAGTCAAATTTGTTTTGAATTTCATTCTTGAAGGTCAAATATTTATTTTTTCAATAAATACATAGGATTAGTAGAAAGGGCGTGAAAAACTCTATCGAAACTATTCTGGACAAACAATTTTTGTATAGTTATTAGAACAGTTGAAAATCATCTAAATGGACGATATCCACGAAAATCAAAAAATTACCACCCCCTCCCCCTCAGTAAATATTTGTGACGTGCCACGAGAAAAGGGACCTTGGGGTTAGCGTGCGAATTTTTCAGTTGAAGCAATAGAGTATTTCCATTAAGCCATACAATTTCAAAATGGCCGAACACGCCAAGGAGAGCACTTGTGCTTTGTACATTGAATCCCATGTAATATACTTTTCGAGGATCAATCAATTCTTTATTTTAAGAAAATGGTACTCTCGTGTTTTATCGTGGGTTGTACGAAAAACAAAGCAAGGGACCACGGAATATCATTTCATCGAATTCCAGCTATTATAAAAGAAACAAACAAAAATCATGTCACACCGGGTGGGGCAAACACTGTTAAAAAAATGTTGTAACTTTACCACTGCGTTTTTGTAATCTTACCAAAACTTGTAAAATTACTTCCTTCATAGTTGTGAACTTACTAGTTTTGAATGAAAAACATCACTTTCAATAAAGTAGTTTCACAATATTTTGTGAATTTACCTCTTTAAAAGTAGGTAAGAATTGGAGAGTCTAATGATCGTCAAATTCTTACCTACTTTTAAAGAGGTAAATTCACAAAATCTTGTGAAACTACTTCATCGAAAGAGATGTTTTTCATTTAAAACTAGGAAGTTCGTAACTATGAAGGAAGTAATTTTACAAGTTTTGGTATGATTACAAAAACGCAGTGGTAAAGTTACAAAAAATTTTTTTACAGTAAAAACTTTGCAGAAAAAAATAGAGTTATCGAAAAAAAGACGTGAAAAATGGATAAGTGCGATTAAACGTGGTCCTTTAAGTGAGTCGCTGATAAAAAATGCAACAATTTGCTCAAACGATTTTATATCAGGTACGATAAATTAGATACATGTTACACAAGGCTGAAGTAATCAAGTTCTAACCTCTAAATTCAATTGCCTCATTTCACTCAATAAATATTATACTAGCATTAAATATTTTTTAAATACTTATCGGTACTCTGGTTTTAAATAAAAGTGCGAACACAGTAGGAAAAAGTGTTTACTCTGATAATTTTTGCGTAATACAAAAGTTTTGATTGTTGAGGTTAGTTGAAGTTACCATTTGAAAATTTAATTTCATGAAAAAGTTATTAAACTAAACAGTTTCTCCCTATGCATACATACTCTAATTTAAACAAGGAATACTGCTCAGCGTTCAAAAATGATTTAATTCCAGTATTTATTCAGTAAAGTGAGGTGAGAAGAGTCTCAGGTTAGAGCTCGAGTCCAACAGCCTTCCCGTTACAATTCGCTGCAACTTTTGTTCGACTCATGTATGATAATATATAAGTGAGTTCAATCCATTTTTCCTGACAAGTTTCTTATCCTTCTTATACTACATATACGATATAAGATCGAACTCACTCACTACGGGTACATCACTAATACTTGTGGAAAATTCCTCACTTTTCAGAGCATAGGGATCTAAATTGTCAATTGCACTTAGTTTATTATAATAACAGACCTTCCCTTCACCAGATAAACTCAGAAAGTATTCAATAGACATTTTTAATTTGTCGATAAACACAATTCTTTAACTAAGATAATACACGCGACGCTGTGTATACAATGCAATGTTTCCCTGGAGTGTTCGGACATTTTGAAATGACGTCACAAGTGGAAATACTCTATTGTAAAAACGGTCGGAGTCAGACATTCAGACGTTCAGCGAGTCAGGCGAACTCTCGACTCACACGGCCACAGAACGGAAAGATGTGTGTTTGATTGGAAAATTTCTTCGAAAGTTATCAAGTCCTATCATAAATGATGAGAAGGTAAAAATAAAACAAAATTGGTGGAAATTTTTTCCACCTACCCCTACTTCCAAACCCTTTTTCAACTCCACCAATCAGGTTTCAAATTTATTCATACGTTAAGAGTGTTGACACCAGGACCCAATACTACAAATACATATTTTTTAGATCATTTAGGCCTATTTCTGTTTTGAATCAAACTTATCTTCGGGGTGAAAAATTGGCTAGTTACAATAGTTTTTGTGAAAAATGTTTTTTTTAATATTCGGGTTAGAGCCTACAAAAAAAATTTTTTACACCAAAACTACTTATATTAGCCCATTTTTCACTCCAAATACAGATTTGATTCAAAACAGGAATAGGCCCTAATTATCTAAAAAGAAGTTGCAATTCTAGTAATTATGCAGTAAAATGAGGCAATTCAATTATGAGGTAGGATCCTGGTTCCAACGCCTTTAATGTATGTTTAAATGAAAAAGATTGCTGACAGGTCAACGTTTAAAACAAACTGCCAGTATACACGCCATTTCTTTCTTATATAAGAAAAATTGAAATTTTTTATATTTCTTATACATTTTTGACCTATTTTGGCTGACATTTTTTTGTTTCGGCAATAAACTACTAGAATCTTTAATTGAACGATAAATGAAGCGATTTGACGAGGAAAAAGTTAAAACTTATTGTTTTTTTTCGTTACCACGATGTCTCAAATAAGGGTCTTTCACGATATCGGGATGATCATATTTAACTCACCGTTTAGGTGCTTTTAAACATCCTTACGGCCAGAAACACTGCAAATAATTAAAATTGAATGGTTTTTTAATCAATCACAATGTACTTTTTTATACCGACATAAGCTATTATTTGAACAAAAAAGGAGAGTTTCACAAACATCAGCTGTCACTTGAAACGGGAAGAGACGAGACGTTTTGGAAAGGGGTAGGGATTTGATCCAAATCATTTTGTTTATTTTTTTTTAATCATTTTTGTGACCAGTCAGTGCCTTTCCGCCCCCGCGAGACGTTGGAATAGGGTAGGGGTTAAGTAAAGAATCATTTGAAATTTTGCCATAAATCTTAAAAATATTCTTTTTCATTCTCTTAACGCCCTTGAAAATTGAGTTTACCTTAAATTTGTTTAATCCTGAATCAAAAATAAAGGTGACGCTTCTATTCTGAAATTACACCCAAAAAACAGTCTAAAAATAAAGCTAGCTTCAGAAACATTAAATAATCAATTTTTCATTAAAAATAAGAATTGTAGAAAGTAACCTCAAAATCAAAACTAGTAACCGTGCATTATTTTGATATGACAACACTCACCGTTTCCTTGGAGTGTTTAATCCCTCGGGGAGGTTTTACAGGCGGCACAGAAGTCATATTTTAAAATTTCCTATAAATTAAAGCAAACCAAGATTCAAAACGTCAAACTGGTCCAATTTTACCTAACATGAAAACAACCGTCTGCATTATCCAATAAATACACGGTCTAGCCACTGGGCGGCCCTGTTTCGTCGATGTCACGCAAACGCACAGTTTCGCCATGTTGTTAGCATAACCGCGCAGTTTGAATTTGACGTGTACACTGTGTACGACAAACTATTACGCATTTTCACTTCATAGTCAACTAACTCCACTTCGTTACCTGCTGAGGGGAAAACAATGGTTCGAATGCATGGGATTTGATCCAATTTTGCCCTATTTTGTTAATATCTTCGTGAAAACTTTTTTTTTTTTTTTTTATAAATGTATAAAAAAAATAGTTTCTATTTTTTAATTTCTATCCAATGAAATGATAAAATGACAACAATTATCATTTATTACGAAGATATAACATAAAAAAAGTTCTGTCCCATGCGTTTGGTCCATTGTTTTCCCCCTCAGCACTCAACGAAGTGAAGTTAGCTGGTGGTTGAAGTGAAAATACCTAATTATAGTAAAATGAGTATGCCACGGTGTGCCTCGACTGACTTCAACTCAAAAGGGCTTGCATATGCCGGTTTTTTTCTGAATATACTTCTGGGATGGCCCACGATCATTTTGAGCCCAAAAAGAAAAAAATCGCTTGAGCCCTTTTTGAGAAAACACTTTTTTTGATTTTTTTGAATAGGTTGATTAACATATTTTAATGAATATAATTTAAACGTGGAATTCCATTGACTCAAACCATTCAGTTTGGCATCCAAAAAAGGGCTACAGGTGCTAAACATCTTACGAGAACTGAAACCCTTCAATATTTTTGAAAAATGGTGAAAAAAGTAGGAAAAAATCAGTTTTTTGAAAATTGCCTTATTCCAGTTCATCATGTGTCCCAAAGACCTTCACAAGAATTAAAGTTCTTTAAATTTTCTGCGAAATCAAAAAAAATCCAATGTTCTATCTCCAAAAGTTTGGGAGTTATGGTCT
>CAKNXH010057297.1:3026-34299 GCA_932178445.1 Andricus quercusramuli
GGGCCAGACTCTGGCTTTTCCTATTAAAAAATGTTTAGCCAAAGTAAGGACGGAGTTTGGTACAGCAGTGCACCGAGCCTGCGCTGAAGTCTATCTCTTCTTCTTGAAATATGGTTTCCATACCAAAAGTAATACTGGGCCCAGTGATGCGCCTTTGCTGGGCCAGACTCTGGCGTTTCGTATTAAAAAATGTTTAGCCAAAGTAAGGACGAAGCTTGGAACAGCAATGCACCGAGTCTGGACCGAAGTCTAGCTCTTCTTCTCAAAATATGGTCTCCATACTAAAAGTAATACTGGGCCCAGTGATGCGCCTTTGCTGGGCCAGACTCTGGCTTTTCCTAATAAAAAATGTTTAGCCAAAGTAAGGACGAAGTTTGGAACAGCAGTGCACGAGTCTGGGCCAAAGTCTAGCTCTTCTTCTCAAAATATGGTTTCCATACTAAAAGTAATACTGGGCCCAGTGATGCGCCTTTGCTGGGCCAGACTCTGGCTTTTCCTATTAAAAAATGTTCAGCCAAAGTAAGGACGAAGTTTGGAACAGCAGTGCACCAAGTCTGGGCCGAAGTCTAGCTCTTCTTCTTAAAATATGGTCTCCATACAAAAAGTAAAACTGGGCCCAGTGATGCGCCTTTGCTGGGCCATACTCTGGCTTTTCCTATTAAAACATATTGAGCCAGAGTAGAGACGAAGTTTGGAACAGTAATGCGCCGCGTCTGGGCCGATCTCTGGCTTTTCCTCATAAAACATGCTTTGTCGTGATAAAAGTGGCACTTGGTCAAGTAACGTGCCATCACTGGGCCATGCATCGGCGGTCGATCGACAAATTTGAATAGCCAATATAGGCAGCCAGTGCCGGCACAACACTGGGCCGATTAAAATGCCGATATTTTCCCAATAACATTAGCCGATCTTCGGCTGCTGAAATTGGACCAAGCCTCGGCCGTGCGTTCAGTTCCGGCAATTCGCACTTGGGTTAAATTATTCATTTTTTAAGTCTTCAACTAAAAATCGGACAATCAGAATATATTACATTGAAAACTAAAAATTCAAAATAAGAATATAAGACAAGATTTCTATGATTTCAATTTTTGAAATTGCGCAATTTTTAGATTTTCAATTTCAAATTGTTTTTTAACTTAAGTTTAAAAGGCTCAATATTTTTCAACATTTTTAGATAAAAAATAATTGATTTTTCAATGCAGCCAGCAAACAATATGAAATATTCTTATCTAAATGAAATTATTTTTTTCAACGTGGAACTTATGGTCATCAATTATGGTCTCGAATTGGATGTTTTGAAAGAAAATGAATTCAAACTTGAAGCATTATATATTATACAGTTCCAATCATTGTTTAAAATTAAAGTATTCTTAAATCAGGAACTTGTTAAAAGTAATTCACTAAAAATTATTCATTTTAAAATGATACATTACGTTCTTTAAAATTTACTCATTCAATTCCAAATTGTACCATATTAGGAAAGTAGTATGTTTTACTAAGCAAAAAAGATTTCAGACTACTGCTCTCTTAATTTTTCATGTTGTCCGGTCACTTTGGGCGTGAATATCTCGGAGACGAAAAATGATCAAAAATCTGTAAACTGCATGTAAATGTGTCTCTAATTCTACGTCGAGTACATTTTTTGCGGTTATTGTGCGAAAATATGGTGAGTAACTGTCATCGTTTGTTTGCCGAAAAACACCGAAATAACCCGCGTCGAAATTTAGACCCTACTTTGAACCTGCACTTTTAGAAATTTTCTGAAATTTCAGTCAGTTTTCAATGACTTATGTCACTGAAATTTCATAAAGTTGTCTTTGAAAATTAATTTGAGACCGTATTCATCAATTTTCAATGACATGAATTTTAATTTTGAAACAAAAGTTATTGAAATTTCATAAAATTGACTCTGAAACCTGTTTCAATTGCTTGTACATAAAATATTATTGGTGGCTGAATAAAATTTACTGTGGTTTACGTAAATTGTATAAATATGCATTGAATATGAAAAAACATTTTTTATTAAATTCAGCCAAGTTTTTCAACACATTAATTAATTAATTAATTGCTCTAGAGCAATTCATTATTGGTGATAAAATAGACGTTAAAAAAATCATGAAATTTTACGAGGGGGACTTTGACGAATTCAGATTATTAAGTGATAGAGATATGGCATTGGTTTTGATGAAACGTGAGGACGTAAGACCAGAATCTTTGAAAGATGTCGTGCAATAATTTATAAAAGAAAACGTTTGGTGTCAAAAACTCGTTCCTGAATATTCGAGATTCATTAAATTACTCATGCCCATTCCTGGGTCATCTTGCTCCAATGAGAGAAGTTTTTTATTTCACGTAGAGTAAAAAATTACTTGCGATCGACTATGGCACAAAACCGACTGAAACATGTCACGATTTTACATACACTAGACTATTACTTGTGCGCACCAGCGCGCGCTAACTTTTCTGTTCTTGTTTCTCCTTTACTCAATTTTTGAATCACTATTTAATTATCTATTCGTTGAAATTTTTTGACCCATCAAATTTTTAATTTCAAAACACAAAAAGCATTGAAAAATTATTATCATTGAATCATTGAAATAATTTTTACTTCATATTTTTCTGAAAATTTGAATTATTAATAACCCTTTAAACTATTCCAGAGAAAATCAAAATATATGTGCACATAATTTCGAAATGAAAATTCAGATACATTTAAAAAAGAATTCACTATCATTTCTAAAAAATTAATATAATAGTAACCTTCCATACTAATTTCAGAAAAAAATAAAAACATATTCACATACAATTTTGAAAATTGAATGCAAACACTCGTTTCACAACATCAGCTTCATTTAAAAAAAAAATGTAATTAGTGGTATTTCAAATTTGAATAAACTTTAATTATGCAAATTATATCCAGTATTCAATTACATAACCTGAAAGTAATCCCGAGTCGAAGTTTCGTCGTCAGTTTCAACTTCTTCCAGCGTCAGCGTTATCCAATGGAAGGTGAAAATATTGAAAACCACAGTTTCGACTTCTTTCGCCTTCAACGTCGAAAATTGGGATAAGTTCTTCTTACTGATTTAACCTTCATTTCAACTTCAAACTATGTTGTGCAGTTTCACCTTCCCTTTCAACGTGATGATTGCTTTCAGGAGAGATATTCAATCGTAATCAATTTAATTTGCAACACACCCTCCACCCACCTGGGAAGAGGGCGAAAGTGGATTAGAAAAATTAGAAAGCTCAATTTTATTCTTAAAACGCAGGCTTCGCATTTTAACTCTAGGTATGTAAGCAGCCAATGAATTAACTACGAATCTAAAAAATAATAAATACGGATCAAAAAAATTTTGTCGAATGAAACTTACGTATTTTTTCATGGAGATTCTGAATCTGCTATGAAAAATATAGGTTCCCATTTTGAATTTTAAAGTTAAACTTATTTTTAAACTTGCAAAAAAGTATATTATATACAAGATAGTATATTTTTTAATTACCAGCATAGATATTGAATTTACTTTTGATAATGAAGCATCGGTGCGTTTCAAACTAGTTTTCAGTTGTTTATCGAGGAAAACATTTTTTCAATTATTGTTTTTTCAAGTTGCAATAATAATTTCTTTAACTTCAAACATTAAAAAAATTTCTTTCCTTGATAAAAATATTTGATTCTTTAATTTTTAACAAGGGAATAATATTCATTGAAATACAATTTTTTAATTGTTCAAATTTGGAAATTTTCCAATTCGGGATTCTTATATTTCGGCAATTTTATAATTTCAAGAAATTGATTATTCGGAAATGTTCCAATTCGGGAATTGTACAGTGTAGAAAATCTTACTTTTCCGGATTTTTCAGTCGTTCCGATTTTGAAAAATCTGAAAAATAATAAATATTCTAATGTTATCTAAATTAAATTAATCAAATAAATCAATTAATTTACTCAAGTTTATTAGTTCGTTCAATTTCAATAATTTCATTAATTTGAAGCATTTAATTTATTATATTAGTGACATGAATCAGATAATATTAGAATATCAATTTTTTCAGATATAAAATAAATTCGACTGAGTTTCTATTCAATATTTAACTTTTATAAAATTTGAGTTACATTATCTCGATAAATAAAATGTGAATATTTCAAAATGTACCTGTGATAAAATTTGTATATCCATTTTAATCAATATGCGGTATTTCAAAAGCATAAATTGGTACAAATAATTCGAGATTATAAACTATCCACGTACCACTTGAGCATGCTAAAATATAATTATTTTTAATCACTAATAATAAATCAAAAATTGTATTTTTTGAAGTTTTAAATAAGCGCGTGAACGGCAGATAATGAAGCGCCATATGCATCGCATGCGCAGTAGTGCAAGGTGCCCACGTTGGGAGCATTGCCTGGATTTCGTGACAATTTTGTGAAATACGCGCGCAATAACGACCAGCAACGCAGCGTTGCTGGTCGTTATTTATTGTTAAATAATCATATCAGTGATCATGGAAAAACCAGCGCGAAGAGGAAGGAAAAAATCTTTGGCCCTCATCTCGTAAACGGATTTGGTACAGAAGGATGTAATTGCTACGACGACTCTTCTAGAAGGAAGCAGACAGCCAGGGTTAACGACAATTATCACGTGGAAGAACAACATAACCAACAAAAAAACAAAGCATCCAGCCAAAACAATTGTTATTAGCAGTAAGTTACAATTTTTTTCAAACATGTATCAATTGTGCCATATCATAATGATATAATGATTTGAAAGTGTCAGAATCAAAAAATATAATGACTTTGAAGTTATAGATTTGTTAATTCTTTTTAAAAAAGTTAACAATTTTCAAATATTATGATAGTTTTTTACATTCTCATCAGAGAAGGTATCATAATTGTGCAAAGTTTGACCCCCCCTCCCACCCCCCCAGTTTCTGTCAAATGTCCACGTTTTGAGACCTCCTGAACCCGAAAAACGGGGTTTCGCGAATGTGGCTGTATGTACGTATATGTATGTATGTATGTAGATTTTTGGTCTTAGCACGATCACTTTCGAAAGAATTGAGATTCTGGATTGGGATTCTTTGAGTGTCCTGAAATATAGGTCCAGGACGTCAGCCAGTGCGTATGAAAATTCAAAAGTTGAAGTATTTTCCAAATTTTTGACCGCTTCCTTTCAAACCAAAAAATTCTATGTACGGTTATTAGTAAAACGCAAAAAGACGAACAATTTATTTTAATTACATTTTTTGATAAAAAAAAGTGACTGGAGTTTCAGCATTTACAAGATTCCAAAAAAGAAACAACAATGAACATTTCAAGCCAAACAACACATAACATGAAAAAATGTAAGAAAAGCTACAAGATTTTCACGAGAACTTTTCGAATTTTCATAAAAAATCACAAATTTAAATTTTCATCGCAAAAAAAAATCAAAAATTCCTATTTTACGATCAAACTATGAAGGGTACAAAAAAAGACGAATCAACAAAAATTGTGCATCCAAAAAAGATTCACAAATTTGTTATAAATCACATTTTGATAGCAAGCGTAGTTTTTGCTTCATTCGTAAGAAACAACATTTTAATTAAAGAATTACATTTTTGGTCAACTGAAACAAGCTACGAAAAAAATAAATAAACAAAATTTTTTCACCCTAAAAAGAACTACAAATTTGTAATAATTCGTTTTTTGGAAGGATGCGTAGTTTTTATTTCAATCGTAAAAAATATCATTTACAATAAAAGAAATTACATTTTCGGAAAAACGACGCAAGCTACGGAAAAAGATTCATCCACAAAAGTTGCTCACTCAAAAATTATCCACAAATTTGTAAGAATATTATTACTTTACACCTAACAGAGATGAGTTGGACCATTCGCTTCTTACTAGCTCGGGAATAGTACTCGATGGCTCGATAAGATTTTTTCTCAAGAATCGTTGACCGAAAAAAACAACAAATTTCTCAAAAAGACAAAAACTTAATAAAAAGAAAATTGAAAATTTTAAGATATCAAACATCCAGAAAATAAATACGACTATAAAAAAGATCGATAAACATTTGAAAATATTGAGTTTTCGAAGAAATTGGCGAACAATAAGGCAAAAGTCACAAAAAATGCCTTGCTGGTTTGTTTGATGATTTATACCCAATTAAGATATTTCGCGATAGACTTAACTTACCGTGTGGAAATGCAAATGGGGGGCTGGTCGGGTACCTAACCAGTTGGCCCCACTTTAAGTCGGGGGCTAGTCGGGTAAACTGGCCAGTACCCGACCAGTTCGTCACGGTGAATTAGTCGGGGGCTGGCCGGATCACCCCACTTATCCCAGTCGGGATCTAGTCGGGTACTACCCAGGTGAAAGTACACCACTGGCGCAGTGCAACTATTGCTATGCTCTAATGATGTAACAAAAAAGTATTTAAAGAATAAATAATAATTTATTGCGAGTATTTTGTCTATAAATGTTAATTGTCCTGTTTAGAATGAATACATATATTACACTTCTTAACATTATATTACAAATAAAATTTCTAACGATACGGGGTTTCGAACCCACATCTATACCTGAATCTGTCGCCTAGCAGTCGGTAGTCTTAACCATTGTGCTAAACCTGCGAGTTGAAACTAGATGAAGAAGCCACCTTCATAAGCTACAGCTCATAAAAGTTATAGCAACAATTTTTTAACTCTTTTTCCTTGATTATTATTTTATTATTATACGACATCATAATATAGATGTAAAATAAATGAACTGTTAACAGGAATATGAATAAAAATGTTTTTCGCGTTTTAGACTATTTAAAAACTTTTGATATTGACATAAAATGTCATTTTTAATGAACATTTAAGATTTGTATCCACGGAATTTGAAATTTTGTCACGTATAGCGACAATTTCTTCAGTAGAAAAATTGTTTCAAGCTTTTCTATAACGTTTTGCTTTTTAGGTGTTTTAGACTATTTTACGACGATTGAGAATTAAATCAAATGTAATTTCTTCTGAAAATTTACAATTTATCTTAAAGATGGAACTTAGAATTTTTTTCCTTAAAAAAAACACAAAAAAATTGTTAAAAATGTTATATTCAAACAATAACAGCCCGACTAGGACCCGCCTAGGAATTTTGAGACATCGAAATATCTTAAGAAATACGCATCCAACAAAAAACTCTTCGTGATAAAAACTCTTTATTTTCGAGGGGGAAAAGAAACTCCGCAAACATTTACTCCACACCCCACCCTCTTGGGACGGGGGGCGTGGGTAACTTTAGAATTTCAAATGGGAACCTGTATTTTTTATTGCAGATTTAGATACTTCATTAAAGAATTCCTGAGTTCTATTCGAAAAAATGTTTCGGATTCGCGCCAGACGGCGATGCATTTGCAAATTCCGTGAATGGATAAAAATGTTCGAATACTTATGTACTTTGCAATGGAGAATCTGAATCTGCAATAAAAAATGTAGGTTTCCATTGAAAACTGTATAGTCACCCTTCCTACCGACCCCAGGGGGTGTGGTGTGGGATAAATTTTTGCGGAGTCGTTTTTCTTCCTCGAAAATAAAAAGTTTTTATGACGGATAATTTTTTTCGTTGGATGCGTATTTCTTTATATGTATAGGGTGTCCACGCCAGGGCTTAGCAAAAATTAAACAACCCGTCTTACACGCCAATGCTATTCTTATGGCCGTGTACAGCGGGTTGCATACTTTTTGGCAAGCCCTGGCGTGGACACCCTGTATATATTACGTTAATGATTGTGAAAAACGCTGAAATGAAGGTGAGATCAAAATATCGTTTCAACTTCATTTCGACTGCAAAACTTGTAAAAACGGTAATAACTACAATTTTTGCAGTCGAAATGAAGGCGAAAATACATTAGCTGACATTGAGATTTTAACTTCATTTCGTCTTCATTCACCTTCATTGATGAAAGTGAAAGAAGTTGAAACTGACGACGAAACTTCGACTCGGGAAATGACCAATTTATGTTTCTGAATTTAAAACAATTGAAATGCAATCTTTATGTAAATCAATATTGTGGTTAAAACGAATCAGCTTATAATTAATCAAACAGTTCATAAGATAAAAACCCTCAAGCAATTATTGTCATCGAAACAATCGAATTATTTTTACTTCATATTTTCTTTAAATTAAAACTTTCATTTCTAAATATGAAATTTAAGTTCTAATAGAATCAATAATTAATCAATCATTTAAAAACATAAGAAGCATTACACAAATATTTTCATTTAAATATTCAATTCATTTTAAATTCATATTTTTAAAATTTTCAATTTCATTACTTAAATTTAAGTTATTAATAACCTTTTATACAAATTTTATTCTACATCAAAACAAATGTACATATAATTTTTGAAAATTGAATTCAGACAATCATTTCCGACCACTGCAAACATTTGAAAAAATTATATAATTATAATGTAGGTATTCAATAAAAACTTTTATTATACAAATTATAGCTAATATTCAATTACATAACTTTGAAGTGAGTACTCAATTTATGTTATCTAGTTGAAATTAATTAAAATTCAATATTCATGTAATTCGATATTGTGACAAAAATTAATCAGCTAATAATTAATTAATCAGTTCAGAACATGGAAAGTATCAAATAATTATTTTCATTAAAACATTCAAATAATTTTTTACTTTATATATTGTTATGAAAATTTGAATGAATTTATTAATTATTCTTGTTCAAATGAATACAACCGTGAAATGTATTTTGAAGTTTAAATATTTGCCTAAATTCGCAGGCGACGGGAATTTTTATAATAATTTCATTATTAAATTTGAAGTACCTTTCAAACTAATTCCAGGGAAAGTGAAAGCATATGTACATATAATTTAGAAAATTGAATTTCAGATACTTATTTCGCAACCTCAGAAACAATTGGACATTCATCTAACTGGAATAGGGCTATTTTAAATATGAATAAACTTTTATTATACAAATTATAGCCAATATTCAATTAGATAATCTCAAAGTAAATAATCAATTTATGTTACTTAATTGGAGAGTATTGAATTTCCATTTCACAACATAAAAAGTATGAAAAAATTACTTTCATTGAAAGTTTCAAATAATTTTTACTTTATATATATATATATTTCTTTAAATTTGCACTTTTATTTTATTAAATTTGATTTATTAGTCATCTTTTAACTAATTTCAGAAAATGTAATTTTTAACAGAAACCGTTAATGTTTAATTATTGAGTTCATATAGCATAGAAAGCGCATTTTATAATTGTTTTCATTGAAATATTAGAATAACTTGTATTTAATATTTATGTGAAAATTTCAATCATCAATAACCTGTCGAAGTAATAACAGGAAAAATTGAAATATATGCACATATAATTTTGAAAATCGAATTCGGATACACGCTTCACAACATTACAAACAGTAGAAAAAATTATGTGATGGCAATGGAGCTATTTTAAAGGAAAAATACATTTCTATCACAAAAATAGCAGCCAATATTAAATCACATAACCTTAATGTAAATAATCAATTCATGTGACTTAATTGAAAACAACTCCAATTAAATCTTTATGTAATTCATTTTTTTGAAGAGAAAAAAATGAATCATTCAATAGTTAATAATAGTTAGTTAATCTTTTCATAACATAAAAATCAATCAACAATATTATTTACATCGAAACATCGAAATAATTTTCATCTCATATTTTTCTAAAAATTTCAATTATTTATAATCTTTTTATCTAATTCCATAAAAACTTTAAACACATTTACATATAATTTTGAAGGTTGAAATTAGATAATTATCTCACAATATACGAAACATTTTGAAAATTATGCAATTGGAATAGAAGTATTTTAATATGAATAAACTTTTATTATACAAATCATATCCAATATTCGATTACATAACGATTCCTTCTATACCACAATCTTACACAACATGGAGGTTACCTTTTTTCATATAAAGGATTTGCACCTTTATTCCTGAAAATTTAATTCATTTATAAAATAGAATTAGTTGATGAAAATTTAATTCATATGTAGTTATTTAACAACGTAACAAACACCTTCAAAAAATAATTAATCAATCAGTTCAGAAAATAAGAAGCATGAGACTATAACTTTCAATAAAAAATGCAATTAATTTTTACTTTATATTTGTTCAAGCTTTATAATACATCACAGCGGTAGCGCTACAAACTGAGACTATTTTATCATAATTTATCTAATATAATCGAGTAGACTATAGTGCATACAATAATATCGGTCAAAATATAACGCGCATATCATGATAAAGAAGAACATCTGCGACTGGATTAGAAATGTAGAAAAATTACTGAAATACATTTCATTTTGTGCCGTGTATTGAGAAAGTCAGTCATAACAATTGAAGATATAATATCTTTAATAACAACTTACATTGAAAGTAATAGTAAAAATGAATAAATTGAAATAATTATCGGCGATCGTTCAAATGAGAAAACTACTTTTTGTATTCTGTTGGTTTGAATTTGAAATATATAGAGGTCACCCCATGACTTCATATGACTAACACGAAATCTTCTTCCATAAAATTACGAGTTTTCATCTACAGGATACCCTGAAAATATTGAGAAGCTTGATTTAGAAATTCTGAACATGAACATGAATGATTTACAATTTTGATATCGCGATAAAAAGATTGTTTTCTGAAATAATCATACAAAAAAAAGATAAATGTTACGTTAACGTCGAAAAACTTTTAAAATTATGAAATTTTTAATTATGACCCCCCCCCCCCCCCCTCCTCCTTATATTTGATAAACTACCCACCTGGACTCAACGTGTTTCGCTGGGCCTGATTAAATTTAATAAACCTGAATAAAAATATGAACAAAATTTAAAAATAATTCATGAAATTAAATTTGCAAGTTTTGTATGTGATATACATTGAATATGCATAGGATATTCCTGAACATTTACAAAAGATTCAATGCACTACCTCTTGAAATAGTTTCAAAACTTACATTGAAATTTCAGTAAGGCTATTTAAATTTCAGTGTTTCATGAAATTTCAATGAGTTTTTCACTAACCGTAGTGCAAAAAGCTTAACCAACATTTTCATGAAATTTCATGAATTTACTTCTAACAGTTTGCAGCTCTTATATATAAGAGCCTGCTTTGATATGCTATTTGAAACTATTGGGCCATTTTGCAAGACGGCGGACAAATTGACTAATGAAGATTTCGAAAAGTCAATATAATGAAAATTAGCTGGAGAACGTTTTTCACCTTCAAGGAAACCCTCAAGAACACATCCCTGAAGCGGCCTAGCTGAATTTTAAAATTTACCAATTTTTTCTCAATTTAGAAGTCCAAAAACCGCATGGGAAGGATCATTCCTGTCGCCCCTTTTTTTAAATGATGGAAAAGTCTAAAAATTATGAATTGTGTTATTTACCTAAGTCTGACGTTACTTGTCTCAATGGCAGGTAAAAATATTTATTTTAATTGCACTATTCTGTAATTTTTCACGAATTGGTTAATAAGTGCGATGTAAGCTCACATTTTTTTAAATTTAGAGTGCAATTTGGGAAATAAGAATTACAACCACTGGCAAAACATACAAGTGTATTTCTTTGTGAACAATAGTGATAGTTAATTTATTTTGAATTTTTATTTGAAGAATACTTCAGAAGGTTTTCAAATAGTGTGACAGGAATGACGGCTGCGTGACAGGAATGACGGGTGTCTGACTAGACTGAACTCATGAGGGAGCACATGGATATTTTTTTTTGAAGCACTCTTTTCGCGATTCAATAGAGATAAAAAATAGCTCAAAGTTACTTTCTTCTTTGTTTTTTTTTAATTCAAAAATAAAAAAGTTCTGAAACTTTTTATGTATCAAAATCAGATTTTTTGGGGACGCGCTGTTCCTTTGACAAAGGTTTTCTCGGAGACGGATGCTTCTTTCAGGATGTTAGTTTCACGGATCGATAAAGCCTAACAGTATCTCGAACCCTTTCCGCATTTCTTCTTTCCAAATTAATTGCGTGAAAGTTCTACAGTTTCTCCTATAAAATTCGGGTTTTGGCACTTACGCCCCACAGTGGACCTTTTTTGAAATTCTGTCTCAAAATCGTAGAACTTTAGATCGGAATGACCTAGAGGGATATTTTTTTTTAATTAAAGAAAAAACCGTTCCGAATATAGAAAAATTAGAGGGGAATTTAAAAAAAAATTGCGATCCTGAAAATCTGTGTTGAAGATGGAATTTGGGCCAAAAAAATCGTTTATTGAATACCAAGAACGCTTAGATTCTACATTTTATGTGCTATACATGTTTTTATATAGATTTTTGCATGCTCAATCCGAATCTGACATGTAAATCGTTTTAAGACAAAATACAAAATGGCAGAACCAATATGGCAGACTAAAATTGTAAAACGAAACCGATTTGATTAAAATTTGCTGCAAGGTGGGTTTTCAGGTCACTGATTACAAATCCCAGGTCAAAATTTAAAAATCAAAATGGCGGATCCAATATGGCGGACCAAATTGTAAAAGAAAACCGATTTACTAAAATTTGCTACGAGATTGTTTTTCGGGTCGCTGACTTCAAATCCGGGGTAAAAATTGAAAAATTCGAAATGGCAGACCCAATATCCATAATTTTGAATGTTTCAATTTTGACCCCGGATTTGAAATCAGCGACCCGAAAAAACCCCCTTGTAGCAAATTTTAGTCAAATGGGTTTCCTTTTACAATTTTGTTCCGCCATATTGGATCCCACATTTTTAATTTTTCAAATTTTGACATCAGATTTGAAATCAGCGACCCGAAAAACCCTCTTGTAGCAAATTTTAGTCACATCGGTTTCCTTTTACAATTTTGGTCCTCCATATTGGATCCGCCATTTAGAATTTTTCAATTTTGACCCCCGATTTGAAATAAGCGACCTGAAAACCCCCCCTGTAGCCAATTTTAGTTACATCGGTTTCTTTTTACAATTTTGGTCCGCCATATTGGACCCGCCATCTTAAATTTTTGAATTTTGACCATGGATTTGTAATCAGCGACCTGAACAACCACCTTGTAGCAAATTTCAGTCAAATCGGTTTCGTTTTACAATTTTAGTCTGCCATATTGGATCCGCCATTTTGGTTTTGGTCTTACAACGATTTACATGTCAGATTCGGATTGGGCATGCAAAAATCTATACAAAAACATGTATTGCACATAAAATGTAAAATCTAAGCGTTTTTGGTATTCAATAAACGATTTCTTTTACCAAAAATTTCATCTTCAAGACAGATTTTCAAGGTCACAATTTTTTTATTTGACTTTCTCTATAATTCCGATCCAAAGTTCTACGATTTTGAGACAGAATTTCAAAAAAGGTCCACTGTGCGCCCGTATGCAGTGTGACCCTTCAATTGTTTTCACCTCGTGGACGCTAGGTGGCGTGGTTACCACGTGTTCAATTTCTTTCTAATCCTTCCACTTTTCCTTCACTAATGCCATATATAAATAGGAACATTGACTGACTGGGCTCCCCACCTATATTATAAATTAGAGAAGTAAGTGAAAACGTCATTCCTGATACCCAAAATGAGACCCTGTCACGTGACAGGAATGACGTTTTCGCCTTTCACTGCACGGTAGGCAGCCATCTTAATCGTTTGAACCCCTCCTGAGACCTAGGTGTAGTGATGCATATCGATAATTTTTGGACAAAATCGAGATTTGCTTAAAACATAGTCTGATGGAACTGAAATGTAATGGAGATCAAGAATTTGCACTGAAAAAAGTCGATCGAGACGATACGATCATCTCGACTGAGTGATCGTTCGTCTCGATGTGATGAGTATGGTGTTCAAGGTTTCAATTACATCTGATGAGATTTTTAAAAAATTTCAAAATGATCTGTATGCATCACTACCTAAGTCGTATTTATGCAGCAAGGACGTATTGTCTACCCATCACTTTATAATCATTTTTATTACTTACTAGTGGAAACAGCAAGTGACAGGACTGACGGGGAATAAAGGTACGCATCGATTTCGCACTCATTATCACTTGGTTTATCGCAAAAATAAAATAATTCACTCATCAATGACTTTCCTGCAGGGTAACTCTAGCCTCTCTAAAGCGAGGTGATGCAGCAGAGCACTCTTAAGGCCTATTTTACAACCGCTAGGCGGTATTTCAAAGTGGTCGCTCGCCCTATTCAATTTCCTGCGGGCAAGAATTCTGAGTCTAATTAAAATTAATCAAAAATAAAGAAATCCTTCTTTTTTATAGAATTTGGGAGAGGGATACTGTAGCATATTATTGGCATATTAGAAAGATTGAAAAGTTCAGTGGTTATAGTGAATATGTATGCATGAAGTTCACTTTTCACCCCTTGGGACACATGACAGGACTGACGATCGGGCCATACTTTATGAAATAAATCGAAAATATTCTGAAAAGCGATTTAAAAAAATGTGAGGCTTAATAAAGTATCATGAGTACAATAGCCGCCGTCTTGCAAAATGGCCATAGCCCCTGCTTCAAACTTTCAAGCCCTAGAGAATGAAAGATTAGAGCCTACTTTGACTCCACTTAAATCCATGGGCCCTACTTTGAGCCCACATTTTTATAACTTTGACACTGTTTACCCTCTTCTTCAATGCTGGGCATACTTTGAATTTTTTTAACCTACATTGTTAGAAGTCAGTTCATGAAATTTCATGAAACTGTTAGTGAAGCTTTTTACACTACGGTTAGTGAAAAACTCATTGAAATGTCATGAAACACTGAAATTTAAATAGCCTTACTGAAATTTCAATGTAAGTTTTGAAACTATTTTAAGAGGTAGTGCATTGCATTTTTTGTAAATGTTCATGAATATCCTATGGATATTCAATGTATATCACATAAAAAACTTCTAAATTTGATTTCATGAATTATTTTTTTCATATTTTCATTTAGGTTTATTAAATTTAATAAAAAATGTTACTTTAATGCATATTCATAAAATGTACGTAAACCACAGTGAAATTTATTCAGCCACCAATAATATTTTATGTACAAGCAATTCAAACAGGTTTCAGAGTCAATTTTATTAAATTTCAATAACTTTTGCTTCAAAATTAAGTTTCGTGTCACTAAAAATTAATGAATATGGTTTCAAATTAATTTTCAAAGTCAACTGTATGAAATTTCAGTGACATACGTCATTGAAAACTGACTGAAATTTCAGGAAATTTCTAACAGTGTACAGTGTTCGAACTGAAGACAATACTTTGAAAAATATTTTCTCTTAACTGAAAATACTGAAAATTTGGATTTGAATAATATTTCTTAGAGAAAATTACTAAATATTATCGATTAATAATTCATTATAAACATTTTTATAAAGAAATAATGAGGTTGTGCATTATTGACAGTCATGCAGGTATTTATTCATCTCATTATCTCATAAAATTAATTTACAATTGATTTCAAAGTGATTTAAAATCACAACCAATCATAAGAATACAATATTTCATATCGTTAGCAACAAATACTATGAATGAATTTCAAAAATTGGAAAATATATTTAAATACATATTTAAATATATATTTAATAATTATAATAATTTAAATGTACTGATTATTATCACATTTTTATCAGAGCATTAAGGTTAATTTATTTGCAACATGATTTCGTAAAAAAGTCATTTTTTCCAAGGAACAGTACTCCTTTCTTAATTATTTGATTATTTTTGTTACTAAACAATAACAGCTGAGAGTTTTAGAAATATTTTCTTAGAGAAATATTACTATTTACGTGTCCACCACTCGATTTAGCAGGAAAAATAATTTTTTTCCGCGAGAAAATGTTTACTGTTTGAATTTTTTATAATATTTCTTGGAGAATAAGAAAAGCCAAACGTATGCAAAATAATTGACTACTCATCTCGCATTTTGGGACGACAAGACACTTCGTTATTAAGCCAGTGATGCTATTATCAATATTAACTTATTTCCTGATGAATATTAGGTAGAATCTTAAACTAAATATGTAATGAAAAACTAAATGTGTAATTGCATTAATTATGCTGTAAATTTCACCTTACAAGTTTAGGAAAGAAATTGTCCCTTATTCTTCAAAGCCTTAAGGACTCAAATGCGTTTCAAAAAATAAAATGGTTTCATAAACATAGCTGTGAAGTAGTTTACAACAAAAAATTATCTCCCGTACTATTGCATCTACGTTCTGGGACAACGAGCCAAACACACTGAGCTTCAAGCGGCGATAGGTATAAAAAAAGTGTCGACAAAAACTGAAGGCGGGGATTTGTTCGCACGTGCCCACAGTTTCAAAATCCGTTTGAATCAAAATCTTAGCTGCTTATTTTTTTGAGATATCGCAAAATCATCTTTTGTGCTTTTTTACAGATCAGAAGCGCATGTAGTGTGCATAACCTTATATGATTCAATGTGTGTATATGTTGTACATTTTTTCTCTGTATTCCGCTGTGAATTATGGAAAAGAAGATTTTTAATCCATCAACTGAATACAGTACAAATCCGGTTATCTTGGCCCCGATCATCCAGACCGCCGGAATATTTGGACTGGAAATCGGTAGAATTTGATTCAACTTTCGATCGTCAGTGTTCAACTGAGTTCTATTTGCGATCGTCATGATTTTCCGGATCATCTGGATATTCGGCTATGCGGATCACATTCGGTCTTAATGAATCCGGTCAATCAAGGCTCAACTGTGATACCACTCTCTGCTTTCCTCAGGACCAACGGAGTGGATGTGGCGGTATATTGGTCCCATTTTTTTTGTATTTTCCTTTTTTCTAATTTTTTTTTAATTTTTCGACATTTTTTATTGTTATTAACAAAGAGGAATTAATGAAAATTTATTTTATTTTCCGATCTAAAGGTGGCGTGAGGAAAATTAAACCACCGCTTCTTTCAATCTGCTTGAATACGAGGGAACGCGAATCAAAGGGTCTAGCCGGATAAGATAGTCAAATCTGCCTTGTAGGGAACCTCTATATCTAAATACATCCTCATATTCGGCATGTATAGAAACCCCTTTTCCTAGATTTTCAGAGCCCTAGATCCCCATGGGGCAACATGGGACACCATAGAGTGCTGGCGAGTTTTTTTGCAATATCTCGGTCAATTTTTGAGCTAGGAAAATAAAAAAAAGCAAATTGTAGGATTTTTCAAGCCCTATAAACCTATGAAGCCGAACAATTTTTTGGCGCATAATTCAAATTTTTACAGCCGTTTGAAAACTTCAAAATTTTTTATATCGGAAACAAAGACCGACTCCTCGCTAAAAGAAAATTATATTATGTATTTTTGGCTCAAAAACTCCTGTGATTTTTTTCAGATTTTTAAAAGTGGTGGAACGACCTCAAAAAAAATAAAAACCACTAAAAACCGCGTTTGTTGCCTCTAGCTCTTTCTACCTAATTCCTACGATGAAACCAATCACACCATCGTATTCTACGTAAAAAAATTCAACGAAAACGTGTATTAATTTTTTTGAAAATAATTTTTGGCAGCCCTTCAAAAATTCAGCAAATAAAAACGATGAGCCCGGCTCACATGCAGTGCAGACATTCCAGATTTTTACATCTTCCAATTGCAAGGGAAAACCAACGTAGAATACAATGGCACAATCAGTTTCATCATAAAAATTATCCAGAAAGCGTCAGAAGCGAAAAACTACAGAAAAGTTCGGTTTTTGGACACTTAACGCTTTATAGAAAAATATTACGATGAATCCGATTGCGCCATCGAATTCTACTAGAAAAAATATATCAGGAATTATGTATTTCTTTTGCTGAATTAATTTTAATAGACCTTCGCAAATTGAGCAAGTAAGATCATTCGACCCGACTCACAGTGACAATAAATAAAACGATAAGCCTCCCGCTCAGTCACCTGGCCCTCAGGGGTGTATACCACCTTGATCAAAAAGTTTCAAGACTCGTCACCGTGTGGCGCTCTCGTTCGGCCGACAAGAATGAATATTCACACAGCGATCCATTTCCAAAAAGTTCCGCCAACAGTAAAAAGAGAAGCAGAGACATTAGTTCAAGCTGTAAAAAACAGAAGGCAAACCAAAAGTGGAAGTTCATCAGCCAACAAAGAAAATGTGAGTTCTCTGGTATCTCCAGAGACTTCCATGATAGACGAAAATTGTGAAATTGATGATGCTAGAAAGGTACACGTTCATTACAAGTAATTGCAATACCATTTCACTCCTGAATGTCATATGAAAATGTTACGATTAATTTTCAACTTCTCTTTCTTAGCAATATTTGTGGAAACTATTCCTTCGAACCGTCGTGTTTCTAGACATCCCATTTGAAGCTGTGAATAATCATCACCTCATAACATTTGTTAGAGCTGCTGTGTCTCCATCCTTCGAACTACCGACATTTGCAGATTTGAGTGGCCGAATACTTGAGTTCGAGGTGCAATCAATTGAAAAAAACATTAATGAAAAAGTAAAGAGTGCCACTGCCTTCTCTATCCAGTTAGAAATGAGGTCAGTTTAAGTGAATTGTGTACAAAATTATACCTTGATAAGCATTTAAAAAACTTACTCCAGTGTAACAATTTAATTATTTTAATTTCAGAAATAACAGAACTGTACATATGCACGTTACCGTGAGCAGTGCAATGTTATATAAGATAATAAACGGTACCGAGGAAAAGAACGAAAATTCTTTGTGCGGTCAGCTGAAAACTGAAATTTTAAAACTGGGACCTAAACGCTGTATCGGAATTTGTTGCAACTCATCTTTCGCGGATACCAATGCTTGGTTTCATTTAAAATCTGATGAGGAATTACAAATCCCAGATAGTACGTTTTACATTAGCGTAGAGGATCATTTGCAGCTGGTATTAAATGATGTCCTGACGACACCCAATTGTGTACAATTGAGCTCAACATTAAAGTCCATTTTCACAAATATCACTTCAGATAAACTTGTTGTTCAAAATTTGAAAAGTATTGTAGAGCGCCTAGAATGTTTAATGAGTAACAAATTCTGGGACAACGTGACTGAAGTACACAGTCTTCTAATCGAATTGAAAAATTGGATAAACTTGTGTACAACAAGTACTGTATTTTTAAGCCAGATTCCACACCTCTTGCGAAAACTAAACTCTCTTACACAAGAGATACATCTATTTTCACCGACTGAAAAGCTTGAAATCTTGAACAATTTGGAGTCTATGAAACAAAGGATACTGCAAGGTGTACACTTTGCCTCAAATTTATTAGACCCAAGATATAGAGGATGTGATCTTCAGCAAGAGGAGGATTTCTGTGGAATAAAATATATCACAGATTTCGGTGATTTATTCAAAGCTGGAACCTTGGACGAATTAATGAGAGAATTGGCACATTACAGAATTAAAGAAAAACTGTGGGCAAATGATTTCCTTTGGACAGCTAATTCAAATAATCCGAGGATATGGTGGAATGCATTTTGTGCTTCAACCTCTCTCGGAAAAGTTGCATCTGCAATTTTCGCACTTCCTACTAACATCCCTCCACAAAAAACTCTCTAACATGAAAACAATGAGTCGCTTTTGCACGCTAGAAAATACGTTGCCTATAACATCTCATAATTTTTAGCATTCGATTTTAACATATGACAATACTTATTTATATGTGATTTTATGAGCTTCCACAGTATTAAAAAATGTGATCCTTAAAAAGTATTGTAAGAATTTGTTTTTATAAAATAAAAATATTTAATTTATTTCCATTGTTTGGTATTATTCACTTATTTCTAATAATTCAGAATTCACTGGAAATTTTTGTTTTTAAACCATAACATCATAATTCTAAAGCAAAAAGATAGGTTTTACGTAAAACAAAGTTTGTTAAAGTCCTTTAGAAAAAGTTCTTGTTTTTGCTTATTTGATATTTTCCAATATATTTCAAAATCAGTGAGGATTCACACATAATTTTAAAATTTGCTAACAAAAATTTTACATGAACCATAAATTCAAACTTTTATGTTAAAATCCCATAACCTACAAAATGGCTAATTTACCATTTATTCCTTATCTCACTCATCTACTTTTTAATAAAAACTACCTTATAAATATTCGCAAGCATAAAAACTTTATTTTAATTATTTCCATAATTTATTAAAACCTGCATTTACAGAAAAACTAATTTAAACTTCTTCGTATCACTTCATCTCTTGTTCGAAATTCCCGCAAAGTTTAGCAGACGACATTTTGAGGTTACTTCTAATCTAGCAACATATTTCTCAATTTTCAGCTTAATTCTTTTTCTTAGCCAAGAAAAATTGTATGCAAATAGGCCCATTGTGTTTTCTAAATTGGTCTAGATCTTCAATTTCATATTATTTTCCTTTTTTTTTTGTTAAAAAATGACTTTTACCGACTTTTACCAACTTTTACCACATGAACACTTTTCCTGACCGTCATGACGGTAAAATCTATGTCACTTCCCATCACTAGTTTCGAGGATTGGATCAAGCGCTGGAATAAGTGCGTTGCAGTCGATGGTGAGTACTTTGAAGGGGACAATATCGATTATGATAAATAAACTTATATTTTTGATTTTAAAAATAAACTCCTAAAACTTTTTGTTCAAGGTGGTAATTTCATTTTTTCCCAGATAACAAACTGCCTGCACAGTGCGAGCATTATGGGTCGCACGCGTGCGGATAAAGCCGCATTACGTGAGTTCATATCACCACGCAGATGTTTCTTCCATGTGGTCGCATATGTTTCGCATGTCGTGTGAGTCGCACGTGTGCTGGTGAAATGTAAGCACGTAGAGCGAGTCAGATGGTTGTCCCATTACGCTGAAAATATTAAAATGATAACTCGATAAATACCATTTGAACTTGGCACTTAATAATGAATAATAAAAAGGATATGATTTTTCGAGCCAAACTCAAATGTTCTTTACAGAGTTCTCATTCTAATGTCATGAAATACAAGATTTTCCACGTTCGAGGAATTGAGGTTATATCATTCGTTTATGTACTTAACACAGAAGTAAAACGAATATATGGTATATAATCCCTTGACACGTACAAATTGAGAAAACACGAAATCAGTGGAGATACAAAATTACCACAGGCAAAGAATATATTTGCCACAGCACCAAAAAGAACCGAGAAATCCGAGTAGCGATCTAGCCCGCCATCCGTGAAGTTCAAGGCTGGTGAGGGTCTGAGGGTTTCGGTCCATTGGCCGCTGGTGCTGAGGTTAACCCTTTGAGGGGCAGCGTATCATATATGATACTTAGGCTTCGTAATGCTTTGTTCGAAAATTTATTTATTTAATCAATTATAAATAAACAAAGTCGGAACATTTTCGATTTTTTGGAATAAGTTCGGCCTTGGACAGAGATTTTGAGATAATCTTATGAAAATTTGTATAAAAGGGTTTTCGAAGTCGCTGATCACGAATCCGGTATCAAAAATTAAAAAACCGCAATTTTAACTGAAATATCCGCCATATTGGATCCACCATTTTGAATTTTCAAAGCCTGGAAACCCTTGGAAACACCATTGATACCCATTGCAAGTCTAGTACAAAAATGTGCGCCTCAAAGGGTTAAATCACTATGGCGTCGGTGACTGGAGGGAAAATTAAAAAAAAAAAATCTGCCCGCTTCGCGGGCACATTCTCATCGCGCGCTTCGCGCGCGGCTCGCTTCGCTCGCTAGTTTGAGCGCGCCTAGGGCGCGCACCTGTTATATCTCGCGCTTCGCGCTCGATGATATGTTTATCTCGCGCTTCGCGCTCGATAATATATTCACCTCGCGCTACGCGCTCGGACACATTTGCCTGACGCTTTAAGCTCGGTTCATCTTGGTTTTCGCACTTCATGTGCTTACTATTGCGCGCTTCGCGGGCTAATGCTCTCTTAGTTAGCTTCATCGTTATGACCTGCTTTTGGTTTAATTATGTAAACTTTACATAGAAAGAGGAACTAATTTACCTAAGGTTCTATCGACCTTAAGGAATACATTCTCATCAAGACACTCGCGCTTCGCGCTCGATATTTCGTTTAAAAATCATGTAAGTCTTGCGCCACGCTCGTTTCTGTTCATCGTTTAATGTAAACTCAAAAGTTTGATCGCGATCACGGCGCGCGATTTGGTTGTCGCGGTTCGCAATGACAATATTTTATGTTCAATGTTCTTCAAATAAAAATTATTAAATTTGTATTTGCTTTAAAATGAAGAAGGAAATTCCTTCACTTCAGCGTACATTTCCGTATCTTTCTAATAAAAAATAAATCATACAATCAGAAAGATTTCTTCCAACTATCTGAAAAGGGGCGAAAAAAAGTATCTAAGTTGTTTTTGGAACATATATATGATACATTTTTAAATGATTATTGAAAAATGGACATTTGACAAAAATGGGGGGAGGGGTCAAATTTTACACAAATCTAATACCTTCTCTGGATGAGAATGTAAAAATAGAATAAATTGTTCGAATTTTCAAGTACCATCAACATTAATTATTATTATACCATTAGGCCATTTCCCTTTCGGGGTAGGCGTGATTCGCACGGTTGGAAAATAGTAATGTGGGGAAGGAGATATACATGTTTTAGATTGATCTAGAATTTGCGTGTTATTTATTTAAATAACACG
The DNA here is from genome assembly GCA_932178445.1 of Andricus quercusramuli. NCBI lineage: Eukaryota > Metazoa > Arthropoda > Insecta > Hymenoptera > Cynipidae > Andricus > Andricus quercusramuli. The sequence goes on from CAKNXH010057297.1 coordinate 25,693, forward strand.
TTCGTCGCGCAACATTGCTTCGACCCAGGTGGCTGATCAATCTCTCTAGTGACCACCCCAAGTAAAGAGCCTCAAAAAATGATTGTGTGTGCGGTCCCCCACTTGGGCCTATTAGTATCTAAGGTCTTTCGTTTCAAGCGCCATACACTCTACTCACATTCTTTTTATAAACTATTTGCCGCCACACTTTTCTGTCCTGGCATACTTCTCAACCTTCCTTCACGTCCATGCATTTCTTCATTCGAGCTCTCGTGTTTCTATGGCTTCTTATGTATCTTCGGATATCCCGGTTTCTGTAAATTTTTAATCTTGTTTCGCGTTTGTTTCGTTTGTTTGGTTCTATTTCTTCTCCATCCCCGCTCTAAGCTCATTTTGGAGACTAGAAGGTGATGGTCAGTATTACATTCAGAGCCCCTCATGACTCTTGTATCTTTGACGAGTTCTCTTAGTCTTTCATCCACAATAACGGTGTCAATTATAATGTGGCTATTTTCTTTACGCCAGGTGTAAATGTGGATCATTCTATGTATAAACCAAGTATTTGTAATAAATACGTCCTTTTCTAAGCATAAGCTAACTAACATTTCCCCGTTATAGCTTTTTCTTGTTGGATCCCCAGAATTTTTTAGCACCCTTTCTGTATTAAGGTGGGGGAGGGGGGGGGTGCAAGGAATGGAAACCGAGAGACTCACAATTGGTTGACGTCTTATTCTGAGAAGTTCACCAGCCCTCAGCAGCGTTGTATTAGGTAGAAGTTCCCATGTTTCGATCGGCTAATTCCCGGCCAACCTCCAAACGACGAGCCAATAACTCTTTTTTTTTTTTTTTTTTTTTTTACGCAAAAATTTTGTTTCATCGTCATTTGCCGTATCTTGCATATTTTTGCCGTAAAATTGAATTTTTGGATTTTTAATTATTTTTTGTGCAATAAAAATGTGAATTTTCGATTTTTCGAGAAAATTCAAAAAGTCGTTATGATAATCTTGTAGGGCGTTGAAAAAGAAACACTTTTCTTGTCTGGACTTTTTTTCGTATAGTGCGTTGTTTGGCTGAAAATGTGAATTTTCGTTTCTTTTTTTGGATTTTGAAAATGCCGTAACTCTGAAAATTTTGATTTTATCAAAAAATGTCATGAAAATAAATTGTTTGAATTTTCGATGACTATAAGCGGCCGTACACATGATTTTCAAATTTTGAAAAACAATGGTCTAAAAAATTTTCAAAATGCTCTCACTTTATGAATTTTTATCCAAAATGGCTGGCTAACGAACTTGACCTTTAGTTTAGGAGACTCAAAGAGTATACCAAAGGAAAATTGAATCGATCAATTCTTTCGAAAGTTATCGTGCTCACAGACATACATACATACATACAGACAGACACATTCGTAAAAACCTGTTTTTTGGGTTCAGGGGGTCTCAAAACGTGGACATTCGACAAAAACCGGGGGCTCAAATTTTACACAAATCTAATACCTTCTCTAGATGAGAATGTAAAAATTTAATGAAAGGATAAAATCGATATTTTTTCTTACTAATTTTAATATTTGATTAAATAGATATTGAAAAACAAAAACTAATTTCCAAAATAGTTCTTCACACTTGTATAATAAGCTAATGGAAAATTATTTTTCAGTAAAATAGTAAAAAAATAAAGTACTGTCCTACACGAAGAAAAAAAAACGCACTGTTATGGTAGGCTGAGCTCTTAATATTACAGCACGGAACTTCATGTGTGAAGTTGGTATGAATTCCTGCCAATATTGGCATCAGGTTAGACATTTTTAGCATCAAATGTCTCATACCATAAAGAAACTTTGCCTTACTACGGTTGTGAGAAAACCCATCCTCTTAGAGTATGAGTACTCTTGCAAAAGCGATGCTAGGCCACGCGTATCGGTGCTTGTTGTGAAGCTAGGTTCGTAAGTAGGCGTGGCCTAATATCTCTTTTGTAAGGGTACTCATACTCTAATAGAGTGAGTTCTTTACAAATATAGCAAGGCGAAGTGCGAGCTATTTTCGCGAGGGATAACGGCTTAAAAAGCATTGAATGAAACCTGCGACAAAAGCATGACTAGTGTTCTTACTATTATAGCCATATTTTTTTCTCCGTGTATACACTATTAATATTTACAACAATACCTGATACGAATACGTTTAATTTTATTATTTATACTGTTAATTTATTATTAAAAAAAAATTGGCGATACATACATTCATTGCGCTCTCATTGTGCTCGCCCTTCATGATCGCACGTGTGCGAGCACTCTGCGACTCTTTGCACTCGCACTTAAGGGGATTTATCAGCGTTCTAAAATGGATGGGCAGATTCCGGCCGCACGGTTGAATATTTCCGCATGATATTTTGCATACCTCATCTAAAGACTGTTCTCAATCCTTCTCAAAGCTGAGAGCTCGGATACGAGGCAGACGCCCCGTCGCGCGAGTGGAGACACTCGAGCGCGTTGAATCAACCGAAACGAATCGCCCCCTCATTGTTATGAGATGCAGGCCGATTCAAAAAACTGAAATTACGAAAACATTGCGTGATTGAATTTTAATTAGCATACATAGTTTATTCATATAATTCTAAGAAATTGAATGAAGATTCATGAAAATCGGTTAATATTTGCAGTAGTAATAGAAATTTTCGAGTGCACACGATAGTATGCAAAGATACACCGTAAAATGGGAGAAACGCATTTTTTTCGTTCAAAAATTCTACAGCCTTCAATTTGGCCCCAATCAGCAATTACTTTTTTCTTTAATTGAAGAGCGCTGAATTTCCAAGAGAACCTTAGTCAGATATTCTTGCATTTTCATTTATTTATTATATGTTTACTCGAAGTATGAGAAAATAGAGATTTCTCACAAAATCATTATTTACTCTTCAATAGCGGTTTACATATAATGAAAATCATCCTAAATAGACGCAAGAATACTCCCAGTATGCAAATAATTTTTTGATTACTGTCAGTTTTAATTGTTATAAACAAAAGACATTATCAAACAGCCACATGGTGTAATTTTTGTTTGAAAAAAAATTGTTTTTGGATGAATATTCTTTAAATTATAGTGATAGTGACCGTTAGTCACAAGTTTCATGGAACATCAACAATTGTATATGTTGTAAACGTATTAATATTATTAGTAGTAATATTACGATTCGAAGGTATTTAACAACCCTGAAAAAAGTGGATCGTTAGAAGAACTCTCTAAACCTGTAGTTCTAACTACTTGTAATTGAAGCACAGTTTTCTGTCGGTGAATTTTGTTAAAATTACTATTTTGTGTTCAGGTTCGTTGAACCAACTTTAAAAAAAAAGTAGGATGAACAATTCCAAATAGTAGGATGCACTGCACCACTTGGTAACCGTCCAGACTCAGCGAGAAGAAGAGTTACTATTTCGTTTAGTGAGCCTTTCTTCTGTGAAAAGTAACTTTGCCAATTTCGCATTGTAACGTATTTATGTATACGTATATATGCACTTTACGCATTCTATACACGATTTATGATTGGATTAGCTCGAAACTTTCCTCAACAAAAATGATGTAAAATGTCGATCGATTTGAAAAAGGAAAAAAATTATTTCATATATGATTACTGCACTTCATTTACTTTTGATCTCACTCTCAGTTACTATTAGTTTGAAAGATGAGGTATTTATTAGGTTCTATCCAACGGCCATACCACACTGGAAAAACCAGTTCTCGTTATATCACTGAAGTTAAGCAGTGTTGGGCGCGGTTAGTACTTGGATGGGTGACCGTCCGGGAATACTACTAACTACGTGCTGTTGGCATGTCGTGGGTGTGGTGAGCCCACACTTGTAGTAATTTACTACAAGAATCTATCCACCTAGAAACACTACCCGAATCGGGTAGTGTCACGCCTACCCCGAATAAAGGGAAATGGCTTAATGGTATACATACATATCCTAAGTTTCTGAATTATACATTATCCCAGACGTTAAAACAAGAGAATTTTATTCTTCTTATAAATCACACAGTAAGTATATTATTAGTAAGTTATGTGTATTATTATAAAATCTTTAAAATTACAATTTTTAAAAAGTAAATACTTTGTATCCTAATAATATATCAAACGTAAAATCGAAATCACTATATATATAATATATTTTTCCGTATTAAATGGTAGTAATTTCTACAAATATCAATGTGAAAAGTTTGAAAAAATTATGACTGAAATGAAGTTTGAAATTTCTTTGAACTACAATTTTATTACAGTTTCTTTTTTAATTATTGTTTCAAAACATCATGTGTAGAAAACAATGCATTATTCTACTAAAAAAAATTCTTCCAAATAATATAACATTTGAACCTGGGTGGATTAATCAAGTACGAACCTAATCACTTTTAGTGTCATGAGAAATTAAAAACATCATAAGCACAAAATTTCATAGCAGAAGTAATGTGAAAGAAGTATTTTTTTATACATAATTCTTCAGAATATTTTTATATTCTGAAAATTGGGTACAAAACAAAAAAACAGTATTGAAGTATTAAGTAGAGTTATTCACTATGTTTATTTATAATAATAATGATATCAACTAATATTATGATAAAACAGAAACCATTGTAAAATATTTTCTGACAATTTATTTCCTTGTGTAGAATGTCCGTGGGTGGTCTGTCTGATAGATTGAGAAGCGAAAAATCTATTGTTTTACTGATAAGCAAGTTATAAATCGTCCATCGTTTTTCATTTCCAACGACCCGCCTAAAAAATTTTGCGGAGGTATCTTGCACCTTTCTACGTGTGCCACTGGACTTATTTACAATATAAAATAGTAAGGCTATCAATGTCGCGCAGTGCTTGTTGCAAAGCGAAAAAGTAGATCGAACTCAATTGCAAAAGTCAAACTCACAATTCTTTGCATAATATGAAAATTAGTTATTTATACAGTTTACGTGTTCAACTGTACTATTTCAAATACTTATTGAACCTACTTGTTCTTAGTAATCTTCCTTTTTACGAAAGTATCGAGCCAATCCAATCATAAATTGTGTATAGAATGCGTAAAGTGCATATATACATATACATAAATACGTTACAATGCGAAATCGGCAAAGTTACTTTTCACAGAAGAAAGGCTCACTAAACGAAATAGTAACTCTTCTTCTCGCTGAGTCTGGACGTTTACCAAGTGGTGCAGTGCATCCTACTATTTGGAATTGTTCATCCTACTTTTTTAAAAAGTTGCTTCAACGAACCTGAACACAAAATAGTAATTTTAACAAAATTCACCGACAGAAAACTGCGCTTCAATTACAAGTAGTTAGAACTACTGGTTTAGAGAGTTCTTCTAACGATCCACTTTTATCAGGGTTGTAAAATACTTTCGAATCGTAATATTATTAATAATAATATTAATATGTTTGCAACATATACAATTGTTGATGATTCATAAAACTTGTGACTAACGGTCACTATCACTATAATATAAAGAATATTCATCCAAAAACAATTTTTTTTCAAACAAAAATTACACCATGTGGCTGTTTGATAATGTCTTTTGTTTATAACAATTAAAACTGACAGTAATCGAAAAATTATTTGCATACTGGGAGTACTCTTGCGTCTATTAAGGATGATTTTCATTATATACAAACCGCTATTGAAGAGTAAATAATGATTTTGTGAGAAGTCTCTATTTTCTCATACATCGAGTAAACATATAATAAATAAATTAATGAAAATGCGAGAATCTCTGACTAAGGTGCTCTTGAAAATTTAGCGCTCTTAAATTAAAAAAAAAAAGTAATTGCGGGTTGGGGCAAAATATTGAAGGCTGTAGACCTTTTGAACGAAAAAAATGCTTTTCTCCCATTGTGCGGCGTATCTTTGCATACTATCGTGTGCACTTGAAAATTTCTATTATTACTGCAATTATTAACCGATTTGCATGAATTTTTTTTTTTAATTTCTTAGAATTATATGAATAAACTATGTATGCTAATCAAAATTCAATAACGCGATGTTTTCATAATTTCAGTTTTTTGAACCAGACTGCATCTCATAACAATGAGAGGGCGATTCGTTTCGGTTGATTCGACGCGCTCGTGTATCTCCACTCGCGCGACGGGGCGTCTGCCTCGTAGCCGAGCTCTCAGCTTTGAGCAGGGTTGAGGTTCAGCCCTCGAAAATGCACACTCAGCTACTACTGAGCGTCACTGCATTTTTTTCCATTGCACTTGTTTATAACGTAAAATCTAAACAAAAATTTAAAAAAACCAAAACTTCACTGCAAAAGAGAACAGTCTTTAGATGAGGTATGCAAAATATCATGCGGAAATATTCAACCGTGCGGCCGGAATCTGCGCATCCATTTTAGAACGCTGATAAATCCCCTTAAGTTCCCATCACGCACATTGTGTTGAGAACGCAGCATTTGTACACGCACGAGGTGAGACTTGCCGCGTGCGAGTAAAGTGCGACGCACGATTGTTATCTGGGTTAATTCAAAATTTCATTCTCGACAACAATAAAAGGAATTTTCAATGAAATAGTAAAATTTATAAGCAAATTAATTAATTCTTAACGAAAGTAACCAACTAAAAAATACATTTTCAACCCAATAGTTGAATTTTTTAATTCACAACATTTTTTTAAGACAAACTTGCAATGAAAAAAAAGAATTTCTAATACAATAGCTATATTTGCAACCAAAACAAAAATACGTTTTAAACCCAATAGTTGAATTTCTTCTGAAATAGACATATTTGCAACAAAGCATAAGAAGAATTTTGAACGCAATAGTTTAATTTGCAACCAAACAAAGGAATTGTCAACCACGAAAATTGAATTTCTATCAAACAAAAGTACATTTTGGCCAAAAAATGTATTAGTTAAATTTGCAGTTGGAAACAAAACACAGAACTTTTCAAAGAAATGGTTGCATTTTCAACGGAAGAAGATGAATGTTTAACCAAAAATGGAATTGTCAGAATTTTAGTTAAAAAAGTTAATTAAGAAGAACAACAAAATTTCAAGAACATAGTTACATTTAAACAAACAAAAAACGGGTTTTAACTGAAATCATGAATCATCAGAAAAAAATTAATTTGAACGAAGGAGTTTCACTTTCAAGTGAGTTGAAAATGTCTTCTTCATGTTTGTAATGTTAAGAAAAATATGAAAAGTACGGTGTCGGATAATTGCACAAGCGGCGAGATATACTTCGTTAATGAGAAAAATGAGAAGCGAATTTTAAAGCATTGTAAGTAACTGAATAAACTGTGTCATTCATATTTGATTCACTCTAATTTTCTCGCTATAATGTAGAAACTTCTGTAACTCATGTGCAAAGTTTTCAAATTATATAAGATTGATTAAATATAAAATTATACAAGACTGTTGGATCTCGCGCTTCGCGCTCAATTAGATATTCACCTTGTAACGAAGTTACAAGCACCCCGGTAATGTACGACCCTGTAGGCTTAAAACCAGGAGTGGGGAGAGGACTAACTTCCTGGTTCAAATACCAAAATCCGCGTCCTCATACAGTCAGTCTTGTGCTACCTGCACTATACCCGGTAACACCCTTCGTTTCGTGCTTTTCCGTACGTGAACCCGGTTTGGGATAGCTTATCCGTGCTCGACCCAATCAACCTCTTCAACGACGCCACTCTCACCACCTCCTAGAAATTGTCTGCGACCATCCTGACGCCATCAGCTTTCAACACCTGCACTCGGGCTAAGCTGTCGAGACTCAACATCGCTTGTGGGCCAGCAGGACCCACCAACCTCTGTAAGTTAGGTTAAATAAACCCAAATTTACAGTTAATAGCCGCTATATATCATTGACTACACCCGCTTCTCGACGTTCCACCTCCTTCTCATCCCTTCATTTGCGAGATCTCTTGCAAATTTGGCGCCCTCCTTGAAAAACCCACAATTGCCACAAAAAATCCCCTCCAAGTCGAGAAGATGTCAAAAAATGATGAATCACAAAATTAAAAACTTATTGCATGTGTGCCCTTGAAAACATTTTTTTTTTCATTTCTGATTTGTCTGAAATTTTGGTATTGGAATGATGAAAATTGTGTATGAAATTGTTTAATGAAGAATGATTTTTTAGAAAAAGTGCGGGTAGAAATGAAATTAGCTCGAAAAAGTGCGGGTAGACGGAGGTCCGTCAAGCTAGCACCTCCACAATGAAAATTTACATTTTTCAATACACCATAATTTACGGCTTTTTTACGGCTATTTTTAGGCGCAAATTAAAAAGTTACGGCTCCACTAGTTTTTTCAAAAAATGTATTTTTAGGCATGGGGTGCACACTGGGCGTCAAGTTAGCATCTCCAACACATAAAAAATGTTTCAAAAAGGAAAACAACTACGCCATATTTTACGGCTTTTTTACGGCTCTTAAATGTACTAAATTTCAATTTTTCAAAAACAACCCTTCATGGTCAAAATCAACCCTCAAATATAAAACCTGCTTTTTTCCACAAATATTCTTGGCTATTTTTTACGGCTATTTTACTGTTCTACAAAACAGCACGAATCAACATCACAAAACAACCCTTCCATTTTTAAAAAAATGTATTTTTATGTATGGGATGCTCACTGGGCGTCAAGCC
>CAKNXH010057297.1:49299-81836 GCA_932178445.1 Andricus quercusramuli
TAAAAATACATTTTTTGAAAAATGTAAGGGTTGTTTTGTGATGTTGAATCGTGGTGTTCTGTAGAGCGGTAAAATAGCCGTAAAATATAGCTAAGAATATTTGTTGAAAAAAGCAGGTTTTATATTTGAGGGTTGATTTTTACCGTGCAGGGTTGTTTTTGAAAAATTGAAATTTAGTACATTTAAGAGCCATAAAAAAGCCGTAAAAAATGGCGCAGTTGTTTTCCTTTTTAAAAAATATTTTTCATGTGTTGGAGGTGCGAACTTGACGCCCAGTGAGCACCCCATGCCTAAAAATACATTTTTTGAAAAAACTAGTGGAGCCGTGAATTTTTAATTTGCGCCTAAAAATAGCCGTAAAAAAGCCGTAATTTATGGTGTATTGAAAAATGTAAATTTTCATTGTGGAGGTGCTAGCTTGACGGACCTGGTAGACTGTGATAAATGTCCGTTAAAAAATAGTTGGTATACTTCGCGTGCTCGCAAGCTCTGCCACCTTTAATAAAACAAAAATTACCCTGATCAAAAAACGCCTTGTGTGGATTCCATGTAGGTGGATTGCACAAGTGAGGGGTCTAAAAAACAAAACAAAATTAAAAACAACAATTTTCAGGTAGATAAAGGGGAAAAGAAATATTAAAAAATAAAAGCACAACAATGGAATTTAGTAGTAGGAGAAAACTAGACAAATTTTGAAAAAAAGAACGAAAGTTAGAAAAAGAAAGCGGCGTCAGTTACAAAGTTTGGCGCGCGAACTCACCGTTGGAGTGACGTAAGCCAAACAACCCCAAGCATTCCCGCCCTCAGTGGATACTTCCGCTACATGGTCAGGCCACGCGCAACCACAAAGTAGTAAAAACCGAGACGCTCAACTGAGTGAACGTGCCGGTTTTGAATCAGCCATAGAAACCCCTGAGCTCGGCCGAATAGATTAGAAAGAAAAAGTCGAATGCAAGTGAGATCGGGAAAAATAAAAATTATTCCGAAAATGGCAAACCCGGTAGAAAATGTTAGAGATGATAGGGAAATCGATAGAATACCAGAAATTATAATTGAAGAAAATAACGCACAAGCAAGTGCGAATAGTTTAGAAAATGAAAATATTAAGAGTCAATCGGTCGAAAACCATGACAGAACAGAAAATTGAGCAAGAAACCTAAATTTTGAATCAGTAACGGTTAGAGGAGAATTAGCTTGGGGGACGGTACAACGAAATCAAAACACAGGTGCAATCCCAAGAACGCAAAGAAAAACACAAACGCATACAGAAAGTACGCCGAACCCACAGCGACATAACAGTGGTACCCAGCAAATACAAGCATTTGGTTTACTGTCTCCCAATACCGAGAATACGTTAGGTAATTGGTGAATAGAAAATGAGAACAGTAGCACGTTTGAAAGTCAGGAGTTAGAAAGAAATAGAATAGATAGCGAAATAGAAACAAAGAGAAAATAACTCGAAAAGTTAGAAAGAGATAGAAGACGGTTAGAGTTGAGTAGTCTAGAAAGAGGTGAAATACGTATAAAAGAAAGAGATGAAATACTCAGAAAAGTAAGAGAAAGGATAGATAGAGAAAGAGCAGAGAAAGCAAGAACAAGCCGCGAATGATTACGAATAGAGATAGAAAGTCAGGAAAAAGAAAATGAAAAAATAAATAATCAAACTTTTGAAATTGATTCATTTGTAAAAAATAACATTACATTTTGGAATAGTGCAGAAGAATTAATCAATTTTGAAGAAAATAAAAGTGATAAAATCAAAATAAAAGAACTTTCAGAAGAAATTGAAAACTTAAATGAAAAAATGGATAGAATTCTAAATTCAACGCAAAATTTAACGATTCAAAATAAAATACGTGATAATACTGTTCGTTTTGAAGAAACTGAACTAAATTTTAATGAGCAAAGACACGCATTAGCAGGTCCTATTCTAAAAAGTTTATTGAGTCGAAGTCGAAATATCGTAACGCCTATTCCCGCACTTCTGATTCGTTGCTCAAGTATCGATTTCGACAATCGATATTTACCGCGCGGCGATGCATGCGCAGTTGAGTAAGGGGCACAAATCGGGAACACTGCAGTGGATAAAGCGACAGTTGAGAAGCACGCGCACGGTAGTGTTCTAAAGAGTTTAAGTGCTCGGAGAAATTCTCAGGAGCATGAGAATATGCTCGACCTTTATGTGATTTTAGAATTTAATGAGAATTTTGAATTAGGATTTAAACAATCGTATTTTCTACTTTCATTAATAATAATTACATTGTTTAAATTTCGCCGGAAAATGCATCGCTTTAAATTCAACTCAAAACATTAATTTTCTATTAAAAAAAATTTCAACAAGATATTTTTTTTTCATTGAAACAAATTATTTTTTAACAAAAAACGTAACAATTGAATTTTTATTTGGGACAATCAATTTTCAATCAAAAAAATGAATCCTCAACAAAATAACTCAATCTGAAACTAAAAAAATAAATTTACAAACCAAACATATAATATTTAAAATTTTCAGTTAGAGAAAAATATTTTAAAAAAACGAGTTTTCAGAAAAATTAGTTAATTTTTAACGGAAAATATAAATTATCAAGCGAAAATGGAATCGTTATATCTTCAGTTGGAACAAAAAATTAATTTTCAACTGAAAAGAAATGAAGTTTCAACCAAAGAAATTAATTTTTAATCACAATGATGAATTCTTAAACAAAAATATTCAATTTTGACCAAGTAGTAGACTTTTCAATCCAAAAGATGAATTTTCTATCAACAAAAAAAAACTAATTTTCAACTCAATAGTTTTTTTCCAATGAAAGAAACGAATTCTTAACAAGAAATAGAATAGTTCAAGTGATTTTTCAACTAATATGATGAATCTTCAATTTAGAAAATTTAATTTTGAACCAAATACATTGATTTCCAAAAAATAGTTCAATTTTCATCGAAAAAATTAATCTTCAATAAAATTAAAGTAAATTTTGAACGAAATAGTATAATTTTCAACTAAGAAAAGAATGTGTTTTTTTAATAACAAAAAAAAAACTTTTTAACGACATAATTCTATTTTAAACTAAAAAAGATAAATTTACAAACCAAAAATATAATATTCCAATTTTCAGTTACAGAAGTATATTTAGAAAAAACGAGTTTCCAGCGAAATTAATTAATTTTCAACTAAAAATATAAATTTTCAAACGAAAATGGAATAGTTATATCTTCTGTTAAAAAAATTAATTTTCATCCAAAAAGAAACCCAAAACAGGAATTTTCTCTATCAACAAATAAAAAAGAATTTTCAACCAAATAGTTTTCTTTTTAGCCAAAGAAATTAATTCTTTAAAAAATACATTCATTAAATTTTCTACTGAACAGATAATTTTTTAACGAAAAAGATTACATTTCTATCAAAAAAAGTAAATTTGCCACAAAAAATGGAATAGTTAAAGGGAATTTTCAACTAAAATGATGAATCTTCAATTTAAAAAAATATAATTTTCAATCAAATACATGAATTTCAAAATAAAAAGATAAATTTTCCACCAAAAATGAATTAGGATAATTTTCAGTTCATAAAATAAATTTTCAAACAAAAAACAAACGAATTGTCAACAAAACTGTTAAATTTTCAACCAAAAAGGTGAAATTTCAACTAATGAGAGTACTCTTCTACCAAAAAAGACGGATTTTCAACAAATAGTTGAATTTCAACCTAAAACAGACAAATTTTCAACTAAAAATAGAATACCTATTTAAATTTTCAGTAAAAATATTAATTTCCAATCAAATTAAAGTAAAATAATTCTAAATAAGAAAAAAACAAATTTCCAATCAAAACGATCAATTCTCAACCGATAAGGGGCCATCCATATACCACGTGGACAAATTTTTGACCCCCCCTCCCCCCCTCGTGGACAGCCGTGGAATTTTGATGAACGCCCTGACTGATTTGCGTTCTCGCCCTCCGTTCCTTCTTTCCCTTTCCACTCGTCGCTTCAATCACTTTCCTTCACCTCTTATTTCTCTAATTTTCCCTTCGCACTTTTCACAGGCTTGGGACTGGCAGCGTTCTCGACTACAGTATTTTATACTTTTGATGCTGGTGTGTTTAAAAAATATATATATAATACTTTTGCTACTTTGCAAAAATGCCAATCGTTTTTTGTTAATAACAATTTTTATGACCAAATATGGATATTTGAAATAGCTTTCGTTTTTAAACTTTTTTTAAAAATTAGATATAAAATAACAACTTTGTCTCTTAAAGATTTTCTATTGATTGAAATAATGCGTTAATAACTGCCTTATAAACAATTAACTACAAAATAATAATATATAATAATATAACAAAATATATAATTTTTCAGTTTCTGGGATTTGCATGAATCACTTTTAAACTGGATTGATTTGTTTGCGGATAAAGAGATCAGATTCAGTAAATGCACGATTTTGTTGATAAAAATTGTTATTGACAAAAGAACGATGTTTTCAGAGTGGTGACAGAGAGAAAGATTAGAAGGAAGCTACCAGATATGTAAGTAAAAGAAATCTAAAATATTGATTGTAAAATTGCAGCTGGGACAGACCAAAGATTATTTTGCAATTAATTGTTTATAGGGCCATAGTTAGTAACTGATTTGAATTAGAATAAATTCTATAAAAGACAAAGTTTTTGTTTTACATCTATAATTTTGAAAACACGTTTAAAAACGAAAGAAGTTCAAAAAATTACACAATTCGTTTTTGAAAACGGACCAGTTTTAACACTTACTAGACTATTATGTGCGCGCGCCATCTTTTGTGTTCATGTTTCTCCTTCGCTCAATTTTCGAATCAGAATTTATTCCTTCAAATTTCTTGACCAATTAAATTTTTGATTTCATAACACAAAAAGTTGTGAAGAATTATTTTCATTGAATCATTGAAATAATTTTTACTTCATATTTTTGTGAAAATTTGAATTATTAGTAGCCCTTTAAAATATTCCAGAGAGAATTAAAATATATGTGCACAGAATTTCGAAATGAAAATTCAGATACTCATTTCACAACATCCCAAAATTTAAAAATATATATAATTTGAATAGAGGTATTTTAAACATTAACAAACTCTTATTATACAATGTATAGTCAATAGTCAATTATATAACCTTGAAGTAAATAATCAGTTTATGTTACCTAATCAAAAGAAATTAAAATTCAATAATCATGTAATTCAAAATTGTTGGAAAAAATAATCCGCTAATGATTAATTAATCTGTTTATAACACAATAAACATTCAACTATTATTTTCATTCAAACATTGTAATAATTTGTATACTATATTGAGAAAAAAATTCACTATCATTTCTGAAAATTTAATATATTAGTAACCTTCCATACTAATTTCAGAGAAAATAAGATCATATTCACATATAATTTTAAATTAAATTTAAATTACTAATAATCTTTTATACAAATTTCATAAAAAATCAAAACATATGTACATATAGTTTTGAAAATTGAATTCAGATAATCATTTCAGATCATCGTAAACATTTAAAAAAATTATATAATTATAATGAAGGTATTAAAAAAAACTTTTATTCTAAAAATTATAGCCAATATTCACAAGGCCACATGAGAGGATGGTATGGAGAACGAAGCGATAAGGTATGGAGGAGAAGGGATTAGGGAAGTGATGTGGAGGATATGCAACAAGGTCTGGAAAGGAGAAGGGTGGCCGGAGGAGTGGATGACAGGGCTGGTAGTACCGCTGGTTAAGAAAGGGGAGGGTAAGAAGGTAGAAGAGTACAGAGGGATCACTCTCATGCAAGGGGGCTATAAAATATACACAGAAATTCTAAGAAAAATGTTAGAGAATCAGATAGAAGAGAAGCAAAGTATCCCACACAACCAGACGGGATTTAGAAAAGGGATGGGGACAATAGACAATATTTACGTACTCATCTACTTGGTTAACAGAAACTTAGGGAGAAAAATAGGGAAATTAGTCGCTTTGTTTGTAGATTTCAAAGCAGCTTTTGACTCAGTGAATAGAAAAGTGCTATGGCAGGCAATGAAAGAGAGGGGAATAGAAGAAGGGTTGGTGGAGAGGATAAAGGAAATTTTTACTGAAACCAGGAATAGGGTGAAGATACGCGGGGAAAAAGGAGAGGTTTTCTGGACAGGAAGCGGTCTAAGGCAAGGGTGCCCGTTGAGTCCACTACTTTTTAATTTGCTGCTGGCAGACCTAGAGGAGAAGCTAAAGGAGAAAGGGAAAGGGGGGACGATACTGGGTAATAGCAAACTATACTCACTAGTATACGCGGACGACGTAGTTCTAATAGCAGACGATGAGAAGGGGATGAACCTAATGATACGAATTTTCGAAGAGTACGTGGGAACAAAAGAACTGACGGTGAACGTAGGGAAGACCAAGGTGATGTGCTTCAGAAATAAAAAGGCCAAAATAGGTCACGTTTGGAAGATGAACGGACAAACAGTGGAAATTGTGGAGGAGTTCTGTTACCTAGGTTTTTGGTTTGAGTCAGGAGGGGGAAACGATTTGCAGGTGAGGAAAAGAATCGAAAGTGCGAGTAAAGTAATGGGCCAAGTATGGGGTATAGGAAAGAGAAGGTTCAAGGACGATTGGAGAATGAGGGTTTGGTTGTTTGATGCGTTGGTTTGGGCGGTGTTGTGTTATGGAGTGGAGGTTTGGGGATGGAAGGAACATAGAAAAGTGGAAAGCATACATGAGAGATTTCTGAGATGGGTAATGGGGGTTAGTTGGAGTTGTCGAGGATACATGATAAGGGAAGAACTAGGAAGGGAAAAAATGGTAACCAGACAAATTAAGAGAGCCTGGAGGTTTGAAGAGAAGCTGAAAAGGGGAGAGGGGAGCAGAATAGCCCAAGTATGCATGGACGAAGTTCGGAACAAGGAGACGAGAGGCAATTTGGGAAATTCAAAATGGGAGGAAGAAAGGAAAAAAATGAGGAGTGTTTGTGATATACAGGAAGGGGTTCTGGATTGGCAGAACATTGAATTAGAACTATTAGTAAGACAAGGAGAGGAGAGATGGAGAAAGATTATGGATTCGAAGTACAATAGATGGTATATGATGGTCAAAGGGGTGACGGAACCAGAATATTTGCAAAAGATGAAAAAGGAAGACAAATGGAATAGGGTGATACGGTTTAGAATGGGAGAAGGAGTGAGAGCCTGTAGATATTGGATGGATGAAGAGGACAATCTGTGCAGAGTATGTGGGTACGAAGTGGACTCATGGGCACATGTGTTAGAGAGGTGTATAGGAGAGGAAGATGGACATTTGAGTGTGGATGAATGTGTCAGATGGATTTTGGATGGTAATGGACAGGGAGTGATGTGGATGAAAAAACTGGAAGAAATAAGAGAAAGCAAGTGATCAGGTTAGAGCCAAACGGGTAATCCTGTTTAAAGGAAAATAACGAGCAAAAATGTTTAATTTTCAAATCGGTCTAAATGAATTTGATGGTAAGAGAAAACGGAAGCCCGGGAAGATCGCTCATTGTCTGTAGTGTAAGAAGAGTAGTACTAGGATTATTGTTGTTATATAAGGCGATGCATTAGAAAGTAAGTAGCGGTTAAGCTAGACTAAGGATGAAATGTAAACATATGTACAGGGAGCGGAGGCCCTCAAACCCGTAAAAGGGAGAGTTCAAATATACATCATCTTATAGCCAATATTCAATAACATAACCTTGAAGTGAATAATCAATTGATGTTATCTAATTAAAATTAATCAACATTCAATGTTAATGTAATTCAATATTGTGAAAAAAATTAATCAGCTTATAATCAATTAATCAGTTTAGAGTATGAAAAGTATCAAATAATTATTTTCATTGAAACATTTAAATAATTTTAACTTTGTATTGTTATTGAAATTTGAATTATTCATAACCTTACAAACTAATTCCAGGAAAAATAAAATCATTTGTAAAAACAATGTTGAAAGTTGAATTCAGATACTCATTTCGCAAATTTCGCCAATATTTAATTAGATAATCTCAAAATAAATAATCAATTCATGTTACTTAATCAAAGGATATTAAATTCCAATCTTAATGTAATTTGATATTGTAAACAAAATTATTCAGCTCATTCCTAATTATTCAGTTCAGAACATAAAAAGTATGAAAAAATTACTTGCATTGAAACTTTGAAATAATTTTTACTTTATAAATATTTTTATTTAAATTTTGACTTTTCTTCAGTTAAATTTAATTTACTAATCATCTTTTAACTAATTCCAGTTCATAATATAGAGAGCTTTTAATAATTATTTTTATTGAAATATTAGAATAACTTGTATTTAATATTTATCTGACAATTTAAATTATTAATAACCTTCCAAAGTAATACCAGGAGAAATTTGAACATATGCACATATAATTTTGAAAATTGAATTCGGATACTCGCTTCACAACATCACAAACATTAAAAAAAATATATCATTGTAATGGAGATATATTGAAGAAAACAAAATTTTTTATCATAAAAATAGCAGCCAATATTAAATCACATAACCTTAATGTAAATAATCAATTTTTGTGACTCAATTGTAAACAATTCAAAGAAAATCTTGATGTAATTCACTTTTTTGGAAATAATAACTCATACAATAGTTAGAATAGTTGATTCATCTGTTCAGAACATAAAAATCAATCAACCATATTATTTGCAATGAAACATCAAAATAACTTTTACCTTACATTTTTATAAAAATTTCAATTACTGATAATATTTTTTACTAATTCCATAAAAACTTAGAACACATTTACATATAAGTTTTGAAGATTATTTCGATAATTATCTCAAAACATCGCAATCATTTCGAAAATTATGAAATTAGAATAAAAGTATTTTAAATATAAATAAACTTTTATTATACAAATCATATTCAATATTCGATTATATAAAGATTCCTTCTATACTACAATCTTACACAAGATGGAGGTTACCTTTTTTCATATGAAGGATTTGAACTTTTATTCCTGAAAATTTAATTTATTTATAAAATAGAATCAGTTAATCAGTTTTTCATTTGAAATTGCATTTCTATACATTTAATTTATTAATGACTTTTAAAACTAATTCCAAAAAAATAAAAAAAATATGTATATATTAATTAATCATTTCACATTATAAAAAGCAATTAACAGTTATTTTAATAAAAACATTCGAATAGTTTTTACTTTATATTTTTCTGAAATTTTGAATTAATGATAACCTTTCAAACTAATTCCACAGAAAAGTGAAAAATATGTACATATAATATTGAAAGCAGAATTCAGGTACTTATTTCACAACATCGAAAAATTTACCAAAATTACATAATTGGAATAGAGGTATTTCAAACATAAATAATCTTTTATCATAGAAATTATAGTCAATATTCAATTTCATGGCCTTCAATCAAATAATCAATCTATTTACTTAATTTAAACAAATTAAAATATAATCTTTATGTAATTTGATATTGAAAAAAATTGATCAGCTAATGATTCATTCATCTGTTGCCAACATAAAAAGTATTCAACTATAATTTTCATCCAGGCATTGAAACAATTTTTACTTTATATTTATTTTTAATTTACACTTTCATTTATGAAAATTCGATTTATAAGTAACCTTTTATGGTAATTTCAGAAACAGTTAAAACATATAATTCTTAAAATTAAATTCAAATCATTATTTCGCAACATCACAAACATTGACGGACAATGCGTAATTGGAATAGATGTACTTTTCCTTTATTCATAATGTTTCCTCTCAGGTACCTCATTCTTTCTCATTTGCTTCCCTAGCACCCTCTAACTCCTTCATCCACTCTTCCCCCAAACCATCCTCCCCTAGAATCATTACCTCATTCTCTTGCCAGCTTCCCTTATCTTCCATTCCTCTCCTACATCCTTCCCATACATGCTCCCATGTTTCCTCTTCCTATTCGCAAATTTTTCTCTTCCTGTTATCTTTCTTTTCCCCATACATACTTGCCCTTACCACGTTTCCCAATCTAAATCTTGCTATTGTGGTCCATCTTTTCTCTCCCCATCCCTCTTCTAAATACTTTTGTACCTCTTCCTTTTTTATCATCTTAAACAATATATTATATTTTGATTCCTCAATCATCCCCCATCTTTCTATTAATTGTCTTTCTCTCCCCCTTTCTTCCACTTCTTCGCAGTTGACTCCAGTCACGTCATCTATCTCTCTAGCCTTAAAGA
The DNA here is from genome assembly GCA_932178445.1 of Andricus quercusramuli. Taxonomy (NCBI): domain Eukaryota; kingdom Metazoa; phylum Arthropoda; class Insecta; order Hymenoptera; family Cynipidae; genus Andricus; species Andricus quercusramuli. The sequence goes on from CAKNXH010057297.1 coordinate 59,544, forward strand.
ACTCCCTGCTTTCTTCTTCCAATCTCGTTAATTCCATCGCCCTCCCTCTCCTCTCTTCTACCACCATCAAACACTTTCTCGCCAACTCCCCTCCCTTTCCCTCTCACAGCTTAGTCTCAAAATTCCATGCTCTCTTTCCCGCTCTAGTACTTGATTTATCCCCTTGCGTTGCTTCTCTTATCATATATCCCGGCGCCCTCCTTTCTACCCCTACCGTACACCTTATATGCCTTTCTTGTAAACTCTTAATCTTTTCCATTTCTTCCCATCCTACATCCCACATCATAACTCTGCTCCGTAACCTAATACCGGCCATACCAGCGTATCAAATAATCACATTCTCCTTCTCAAACTTTTTTTTGAACCTTCTTTCTCCTATTCCCCATATCTGTTTCATTACCCCTGCTGCTTTCTTATCCTTTCTCTTATATGAGCTCTATGATTTCCATTTGCTTGCAAGGTATATCCCAAATACTTAAACTCTTTTACTTCATTTAATTTTATTCCCTTCCATCTCCCCGTCCATTCCTCCTTTCTTCCTCCTCCTTTTCTAAACCTCATTATCTTTGTCTTTTCTACATTTAAATTCAACTTTTTTCCATCTAAGTATTCCTCTAATCCTGTAATTAAGCCCATCATCCCTTCTTTATCCTCTGCCATCAATACTATATCGTCCGCGTGTGCCAGTGTATATATCTTTTCTTTCCCTATCCCAACTCCTTCCCATCCATTTTTTGTCATTTCTTCTTCCAAGTCTGATATTAATATGATAAATAAAAGTAGGTTCAGAGGACATCCTTGCCTCACTCCTCTCACCAACCAGAAACTATCTCCCACTTACTCTCCTACTTTTACCTTGCATTTTGTCTTTCTAAAAATTTCCGATACTCTCTTTGTTAATCCCTCTCGTATCCTCTTTTTCACCATAACTTTTTCTATCTCAGCACGGTCTAATTAGTCGAACGCCGCCGTTAAGTCCACAAACATTGCTATCATTGCCCCTTTCTCCCTTTTAATTCTCCTATTTACTAAACATAGTTCAGAACATATATATCGTCGATCACTCCTATCCCTTTTCAAATTCCTGTCTGATTGGGTGGCTATATCTTTTTCTCCACAACTTCTTTATTTGACCTTTCGATAAAACAGTCACATATACTTTATATATTGTTGGCATTGATGTCACTCCTCTATAATCATTAACCTCCTCCCATTTGCCTGTCTTCACTATTGGTATCACTTCTCCTTCTTCCCATAACTCTGGCCACCCCTCTCCTCTCCATACTCTATTGCCCATTATCCATGACCATTCCTTTAATTCTGTCTCCCCATATTTCCATACTTCATTTAGAATCTCATCTATACCAGGTGCCTTTACAACTTTCATCATCCCTAATACCTTGACTATTTCCTCTCTTGTAATGTCCTCCTCCTCATCTGTTCCCCTACCATCTTTTCCTCCTTTCCGAACATTCCTCTCTACCCGTCCTAATATTTCCATAAAATATTGTTTCCATTCTATCATGTCAATATCCTGGTTTACTCTTTTCCTTATCCTTCTCTCATTATTTACCACCTTCCAAACCTCGTCTTCCGTCCTAGCTTTCTAGCTTCTTCTTCAAAACCTTTTATTTTCCTCCTCTTTTTTTTTTTGATCACACAACTTATCAGTTCAAAAAATAAGAAGCATTAAACTATAACTTCCATTAAAATATTCACATAATTTTTACTTGATATATTTCCTTTAATTTGAACTTTCATTTCTGAATATTTGACTCACTAATAACCTTCTAAAGTAATTACAGAAAATATAAGTTTCAATGGAATCAGATTATAATTAATTAACCAGTTCATAACATGAAAAGGGTTACACAATTATTTTCATTGAAACATTCAAATTATTTCTGGATTATCTTCTCCTTTAAATTTGAAATTTCATTTTTGTACATTTAATGTATTACTAACCTTTCAAACTAATAAAAAATAAATAAAATATATGTACATATAATCTTGAAAAATGAATTCAAATAGAGTCATTTCACAACGTCACAAGCATTTGAAAAGATTATATATAATCGCAATACAGGTATTTTAAAGAAAATGTAAAGTTTAATTATAGCAATAATAACCAATATCCAATTACATAACCTTCAAGAAAAAAACATGAATCGACCAATAATTAATTAAACTGTTCACAACATGCAAGGCACGAAACTATTATTTTCATTGGAATGTTCGAATAATTTTTACTTCATATTTTTTAAACATTCTGAAAATTGGAATTATTAATAACTTGTTATAATAATTTTCAACAAAATTTAAACATAGTATTCAGATATAATTTTGAAAATTAAATTCAGATGCTCATTTGAGCATTAATCTATAATTTTCATCGAAACATTCAAATAATTTTTACTTTATATTCTCCTTTTAATTTGAAATTTAATTTCTGTACATCCAATTCATTACTAACCTTTAGAACTAATTGAAAAAAATATACGTACATATAGTCTTGAAAATTGAATTCAGATAGAGTTATTTCACAACGTCACAAGTACTTGAAAAGATTATATAATTGCAATAACGGTATTTAAAAGAAAAAGTAAACTTTCATTATAAAAGTAATAACCAATATTCAATTACATAACCTTCGTGTGAATAATCAATTGATGTTACTTAATTGAAAAAAAAATTCAAATTCAATCTTCTTTTAATTCAAAGTTTTTGAACTAAATTAATCAACCAATAATTAATTAAACTTTTCACAACATAAAAAGAATGAAACCATTATTTTTATTGAAATATTCAAATAATTTTTAATTTATATTTAAAAAAAATGAAATTTCATGTCTGAAAATTGGAATTATTAATAACTTTTTATACTAATTTAAACAAAATTTAAACATAGTATTCTGCTATAATTTTGAAAATTAAATTCAGATACTCATTTAAGCATTAACCTATAATTTTCATTGAAACATTAAATAATTTTTACTTTATATATATATATATATATATATATATATTTTTCAAATTTGAACTCTCATTTCTGACAATTTAAATTATTAATAACCTTTCAAACTAATCCCAGAAAATGTAAGTTTTAATAGAATCAGTTAATAATTAATTAATTAGTTCATAACATAAAAAGCATTACACAATTATTTTCATTAATACATTCAAATAATTTTTACATTATATTTTCTTTTAAATTTTGAATTTCACTTTTATACATTCAATTCATTACTGATACTTTAAACTAATTAAAAAATAAAATATATGTACATATAATCTTGAAAATTGAATTTAGATAGAGTTATTTCACAACGTCACAAGCGTTTGGAAAGATTATATAATTGCAATAAAGGTGTTTTAAAGAAAAAGTAAACTTTCATTATAAAAATAATAACCAATATTCAATTACATAACCTTTAAGTAAATAATCAATTTATGTTATATAATTGAAAAAAATTAAATTCAATCTTTATTTAATTTAAAGTTTTCAACTAACTTAATCAACCAATATTTAATTAAACTGTTTAAAACATAAAAAAAATGAAACCATTATTTTCAATTAAATATTCAAATAATTTTTACATTATATTCTCATTTAAATTTTGAATTTCATTTCTATACATTCGATTCATTACTAACCTTTTAAACTGATTAAAAAATAAAAATAAAATATATGTACATATGATCTTGAAAATATTGAATTCAGATAGAGTCATTTCGCAACGTCAGAAGTATTTGAAAAGATTATATAATTGCAATAAAGGTACATTAAAGAAAAAGTAAACCTTTATTATAATAATAATAACCAATATTCAATTACGTAACCACCGTGTAAATAATCAATTTCTGTTACTTAATTGAAAAAAAATTAAAATTCAATCTTTTTTCAATTTAAAGTTTTTAACAAAATTAATCAACCCATAATTAATTAAACTGTTTACAACATTAAAAGCATACAACTATTATTTCCATTGAAACATTCAAATAATTTTTACTTTATATTTTTAAACATGAAATTTCATTTCTGAAAATTTGAATTATTAATAACTTTTTGTACTCATTTTTGAAGAAATTTCAACACAGGATTTATAAATAAGTTTGGGAATTGAATTCAGATACTCATTAAAGCATCAATCTATCATCCTCATTGAAACATTCAAATATATTTTACTTTATATTTTTTTTTCAAATTCGAACACTCATTTCCCACAATTTAAATGATCAATAACCTTTTAAACTAATTCCAGAAATGTAAGTTTGAATACAATCAGTTAATAATTAATAAATCAGTCCATAACATAAAAAGCATTGCACAATTATTTTCATTAAAACATTCAAATAATTTTTACATTATATTCTCCTTTAAATTATAAATTTCATTTCTATACATTCAATTCATTACTAACCTTTTAAACTAATTAAAAAATAAAATATATCTACATATAATCTTGAAAATTGAATCCGGATAGAGTCATTTCACAACGATACAAGTATTTGAAAAGATTATATAATTGCAATAAAGGTATTCTAAAGAAAAAGTGAACCTTTACTATAAAAATAATAACAAATATTAAATTAATAATAGATTACATAATTTACATATACATATATAATATTACATATATAATATTACATTACATAACCTTCGTGTAAATAATCAATTTATGTTACTCAATTGAAAAACAATCAAATAAAATCTTTATCTAATTTAATGTTTTGAACAAAATAATCAACCAATAATTAATGAAACTGTTAACAGCATAAAAAGCATGCAACTATTATTTCCATTGAAAGATTCAAATAATTTTTACTTTACATTTTTTAAGCATGAAATTTCATTTCTGAACATTTTAATTATTAATAACTTTTCATACTAATTTTCGAAGAAATTTGAACACAGTATTTAGATATACATAATTTTTAAAATTGAATTGAGATATTCATTGAAGCATCAATCCATAATTTTCATCGAAACATTTAAAAAATGTTTACTTTATATTTTTTTTCAAATTCGAGCTCTCATTTCTGACAATTTGAAGTATCAACAACCTTTCAAACTAATTCCAAAAAATTTAGGTTTCAATAGAATCAGTTAATAATTAATTAATAAGTTCACAATGTAAATAGCATTAAAAAATTAGTTTCATTGAACCATTCAAGTAGTTTTCACATTATATATATATATATATATATATATATATATATATATATATATTTCTTGTTCAAAAATTGAATTTCTATACCTTTAATTCAATAGTGAGCTTAAAAAATAATTTAAAAAAATTTTTAAATATATATGTACATATCATTTTGAAAATGTAATTCATATACAGTCATTTAACAACGTAACAAAGACTTTAAACAAATAATTAATCAATCATTTCAGAAAATAAGAAGCATGAAATTATAACTTTCATTAAAAAATTCAATTATTTCTCACTTTATATTTTTTCAAGCATTATAATACATCACTGCAGTAGCGTCTGAGACTATATCGCCATTCACCTAATCTCATCGAGTAGACTATAGTCTCGAAGGAATAGTATACGCGCATATATCATAATAAAGAACATCTGCGCCTGGATTAAAAATGTAGAAAAATTACTAAAATACATTTTATTTTATGCCGTGTATTGACAAAGTCAGTCATAACAAGCAAAGATATAATATCTTTAATAACAACTTACATTGAAATAATTATCGGCGATCGATAAAATGCGAAATCTACTTTTTTAATTCTGTTAGTTTTAATTTTAAAATATAGAGGTCACCCTATGACTTACTATAGCTAACAGAAATTCTTCCTCCATGAAATTACGAGTTTTCATCTATAGGATATATTAACAAAAGTTTTTGCTCCGTCGGAAAATGTTCTTCTCTCCTCGCAGAGCAAGTGCCCTGAAAAATGATTTAATTTTTTTCGAAAATTTTTAGTCCAATAGTTCCCGAGATATGCAGCCGCAAATATTTCAACTATTTTGGTACAAATTGAATTGTTTATAACGCTCTCACTTGAAAACGGGTCATTGTATAAAAAATGTGTTAGGACATAAAAATTATTGCATCAGGTTTCGAAAAAGTAACCTTGATATTAATAATCAGGGGAATTTGCGGACTTTTTAAGCCAAAGTTACTGCGTTGCACTTTTAGTGCATACAGAAGTGTTACTGGCTACTTGATTATAAGAAGAAGTTACTATGATTATATTCCCAGGCGGAAATATTATATATAGTTTATATATAGTGTAAAGTATTATATATAATATTCATTTGTTTTACATAACAAGAGTATCAAACAAATGAATATTATATATAACACTTAACACTATACATAAACTATATACCGGGTGTCCACGCCAGGGCTTACCGAAAAATATGCAACCTGTATTACGCGTCAAGGCTATTCTTATGACCGTGTACAGCGGGTTGCATACTTTCTGGTAAGCCCTGTCGTGGACACCCTGTATAATATTTCCGCTTGGGTTTATTGATGGTTTAAAATTTTAAGGTAATTGCCTTCTTTCTGAACCATCCCTACTCCTCTCATATCAGGTCCCTCACTTGACTGTCTTCAAAAAATATTCTTAACACCTGTTTAAATAGGACCAAATTTTTTTCGAGTGCTTGAAAATCTTCCAGTGCCCAAAATACACTAGGACAAAAATCGCCATAACTCAGAATTGAAAATTGGAAATACAGTATATTGTCCAATTTTTTATGTTTGTTATTTAATGCAATTATCTTTATTATTCATGGGTTTAAAATTTTGTATGCGCATGTGTGGGATTTTTTAGCACAAAAAATTTTCAAAGCTTGGAATAAATTTTAAAACACAATTTATAAAGATAATTTCACATATAATATCAATATGAGAATTTGAAAAATTCGCTGTATTTTTAATTTCGATTCCTGGATCTTGTCGATTCTTTTTCTAGTGTGTATTTTTGCATATGCTGAAGAAGCAACATATATGCTCAGAATTATTTTAAACCGCAAGTTAAAAAGATATTTTCAATAAATACCATAATCAGAATCTGTAAAATTCTTCACGAATTTACAAAGGCGTTAAGAATTTTTTTTTTCGGAAAAAGGGGTGAATTACATAAGAATGATCTCTTAGAAAATAATTATTCATTAAAATCCGCAAAAACTTGGGAATGCTTTTTTGACCTTCATATATGTAAAAATAATTAAAACTTAAGAAAATTTAAAAAAATCAGCAAAAAATAACTTTTTAAACATTTTTGTCAGCGCGGGTAACTAAGCTGCATGGCTATCGAGTCCAAATTAATTATTCACTTTTTTAGGACCCCAATATGCTAATTTTTCGCGTTGTAGCGATTTCGAATCCCAGAATTTGTAATTTTCGACCCACCCTATAATGCATTTCTCATCGGAAAACCTTTTTAGAGATGCGTTGATGCCTGTAACATTTTTTTAGGTGTTAACCAATTAAATTTAATATTTAGCTGGTTACACTGTGTTGGTTTCAAGTAACATTATCACTCTCACTTCTTCTATGAATGTCGAAATCTTAATTGAAAACATTTTTTTAAAAATTGACAAGGTTTCAAACATTGAAAGAAGTCTTTCTTTCCCAAAAGAATTTTCTGAAACATTGTTTATTTAGTTGTAACATTTGAAACTGATTTTTGAAAAACACTATCTATTTCTGACAAACGTCCGAAAGGATTTTGGTCCTCAAAGGGTATTAGGAGAGTTATTTAAAAAAATTTTACTTTTAGACCATTGGAAATCCGCAGTGTCCAAAACGAAAGCGTTATTGATTAAGCATTTGTTTAAAGCATCGACAACTGTAATTTGGTGATTGTGAATTCTCTTTTGTTAAAGCTCCTTCTCGATGTTGTTGAAAATCGGAACTTTTCTACATTATGTTCAACTCTATTATATCAAATATATATTATATTTATTTATGTACGTTGGTCCAGGCTGGCTAGATTCATATATTGCAAAATAAAGTAGAAATTTAATTTGTAATGATTACTTTAATATCTGTTCCTCATTTTGCATTAAATTCTATTCTCAGCTACCCTGAAAAATGTATCATTTCAATAAATTTATATTATTTCAATTCATAATATGCATTGTTATTGAAACAAAAGTATTTTTCTTGTCTTGTTTTTATAATTAAAAAAAGTGAGCATCACATCAAAAAAAAAACTTATGATACATTTTATTACAACTTATGTCGTTTTTCCATAAATTTAATTTTTGTATTTTCAATGTCGTTTTTTACGAATCAAACAAAAACTGCTTATCTTATAAAAAAAGTTTTATAACAATTTTCTAAATCTTTTTTGGGTGCACAATTTTTTTTATTAATTTTTTTTGTATCTTGCATAGTTTTACCGCAAAATGAAATTTCTTATTTATCATTATTTTCTGTGTGATCAAAATTTGAAATCTCGATTTTTGAAGAAAATTCAAAGAGTCCTTATAATCTTGTAGGGCTTACAAAAAGCAATGTTTTTCTTCACATGATTTTTCTCCAGGTCGTGCGTCGTTTGACTTGAAATTTTCATTTTCGTTATTTATTAAAAATTTTGAAAATGCTATAACCCTGGCAATTTTTTTGTTATCGAAAAATGTCGTGAGGGTAAATTGTTGAACTTTTCCGAGTAGTATTTCAAAAGTTATCCGATATACAAACGATAACGACGGCACCAACGACAGACAGACAGACACCGACATAAAAAGTATTTTTTCTGACTCAGGGGGCCTCAAGACGTCGACATTTCATGGAATCCGCGAAATTAATTTTCCACATAAGAAAATGTAAAAATTCGGGTGTACCTCGAGTATATCTTGCCACATTTCAGTATATTTTTCGCATATTTAGGGGAAAGTGTGTCAACGTGGATTCTAGCCCGACCCCCCCCCCCCCCCGGTCCCCCTAGTGTACGGGGGTGGAATTTCGCCAGGGGCCCCCTCCCCCCTAAACTATCCACGTGGTATATGGATGGCCCCTAATATGAATTTTCTTATAAAATAGATGAATTTTTTAACAAAGTACATGAATTTTCAAACGAATATTTTAATTTTTTTAGGAATTTCCAACCAAAAAGATGAATTGGTCACGAAAAAAATGAAATATTCTCCCACAAAATTTGAATTTTCAACAAAATACAGGAATTTTAAAGAAAAAATTTGAATCTTCAACTTAAGAAGATAAATTTTAAACCAAACATGTACGAGTTAAATTTTCAGTTAAAATAATTAATTATCATCTAGGAAACATTATTGTCAACAAAAGAATGACATTTTCAACAAAGGAGGGAGATTTTAACTAGAATGATGAATCATCAACCGAATAAATAAATTGTTAACAAAGTAGTTCCACTTCCAACTAAATAGTTGAATTTTATACCAAAAATAGTTGAATTCAAACGAAAAACTTGGATTTTCTACAATATGGTTTGAATCCTCAACCAAAACAGATTAATTTTCAACCAAATAGTGGCGATTTTTAACCATAATAATAAAATTAATTTCAACTTCAATTTATCGGAAATTCCCTAAATCTGTCAGGTTCTTTCTGACATTCTCTGACTTTCTGGAATTACCTGACCAGTAGGAACTCTGTAATTTAAAAATAGTATATTATGCACCTAGGAGGAGAAGTGGTGCTTTTTCGACCGAAACATACACGAGTGGAAAAAGTGCCTCTCCCCCTTGGCGCATACGATATCTTTTATAACAAATGGATGATTCCAGACACTTCTCGAAATACAGTCATGATTTCAGTCCATATTAGTTTATGTATAATAAAGCATGAAATTAATGTTAACCTAATCTATGGTAATTTTAGAGCTGATTTATGGTAATTTATTATAGATTACCCAAAATTCATTTTTAAAAATTTCCATAAATTACCGGACATTTATGGAAAATTTCGGTAATTTATAGTAATTTTACAGGTGAATATGGTAACTTACCTAAAATTCATTAAACAAAATTTCCATAAATTTCCGGAAATTTATGAAAAATTTTGGTAATTTATGGTAATTTTACAGGTAAATATGGTAACTTCACATGGAATACCCAAAATTCATTTTCAAAAATTTCCATAAATTTCCGGAAATTTATGAAAAATTTCGGTCATTTATGGTAATTTCACAGGTATATTTGGTAACTTTCCACAAATAACCGCAAAATTCTATTAACTGCAACCAAAATTTCCTCTCAGTTTTTACCGCGAGTGAGCTGATAATCATAAAATGCAAGCTCATAGATGCATAATCTTCATTATTCATCTCTGACGTCACTTTTCAGTCCCTAGGGAGTAAAAAGTACTTTTTACTCCCTAGGGAGTAAAAAGTAGAGCTTTAGCCCCGCTTCATAGGAATCGAAAAGGGCTGAAATCATGCATGTGTCATAAAAAAGTATATATTCATTTCACTCTAGAATGTTTTTGTAAAAATATATGTATTAATTATGATATATATTTGTTTAAGCAATAAATGCTTTAAATTCTCTTGAACGCTCTATAAATGCTCTGTTTGAGCGTGAATGCTGAGCATATTCTTGGGAGCATTTGCTCAACATAAATTCTTGAGCATTTAAGAACTCTACGCACGTGTCGTTTAAACAAGCGTCTTGGGATACGTCTGCAACTTTCTTTCCTGATTGCGCGCTTGCGCGTGACTGTGGCGCCGATTTCAAAAGCTTGGCTCACCTCCTCTATCGGTACCCTCGGCTTACGTCTGGCAGGTTTATAAATATGTGTCACATAATTTATAGAATACATTAATTGCACTTTTCAATCATGAAATGTACGATTATAGTAACAGCTTGCATGAAAAAAAAATGAAATTAATGAAACCTTTCAAAATTCAAATATGATTAACAAGTTTAAAAAAAATACAGAGATAAGATTTTACTTTGATTGAAAATGCAACTCCTTGGTTGAAAAGTGAACAGCTTTTTTTTTAATTTACTTTTTTGGAGATGAAAATCAATTTTTTTGACTGAAAATTTATCTGTTAGGCTGAAAATTAACATTTCTTGAAATTTCATATTTTTGGGTAGAAAATTCAAACAATTTAGCAGAAATTCAACTGTTTTCTAGGAGATTCGTTGTTTTTTTTTAACGAAAATTAAACTATTCAATGGCATTCACAGGTATTGCTGCGATATTACTTCCTCATAGAAAAACTGTACATAAGACTTTCGGTATGCCAGTTCCTCTGTTCTCCGATTCTGTTTCACGTATAAAAAGCCAATCTAAAGATGCACAATACTTGCGACAAGTTGATGTCTTTATTTGAGACGAAGCTCCAATGGCCCCTAGGTATGCTTTGGAATTGACAGATCGTAAACTACGTGATTTTATGAATGTTGATTTGCCATTTGTTGGGAAAATTATGATCCTAGGAGGAGATTTTAGACAATTACTGCCTGTCGAACCTCATGCAACTCGCAGTGAGTTCGTAAACTTATGAATTAAATTCAGTTCACTTTGGAAATTTTTTTTCTTATTGTCATTGACAGAGAATATGCGTACTCTGCCTGGGCAACAAGAATTTGCTGGGTATTTATTGTCCGTTGGAGATGGCAGTTCAATAAGATTATACAAGAACGAAGATTTGGAGATATATCAAAGGCAGCTATATTGTCAGCACGAAGTGTTGATGTCGAGGAAATCAATTCCAGAGTAGTTGAGCTATTAGACGAAAATACAGAATGACTTTATACCAGTGTTGATTGTGTTGAAAACTGTGATAATGGGGATATCACCGACGCATACTGCCAGAATATTTAAACACATTGAATCCACCAAATATTCCACCGCATGAATTAAGATTAAGAAATAATTGCATTGCCATGCTGATTCGTAACCTTAGTATTGATGAAGGTCTTTGTGACGGGACGCGCTTGCAATAACTAGAGCTTGCAAATAATCGTTTGCGATGTAGAATTTTAACAGGTGATAAAGCAGGAGAAATTGTATTCATCCATCGTATCACAGTGTACTGTGAAGATGTTTACCCATTTACTTTCGAACGTCGTCAATTTCCAATAAAATTGGCATTTGCAATGACTATTAACAAAAGTCAGGGACAAACTTTCGATAACATCGGAGTAGATCTTCGTAAAGATGTATTTAATCCTGGACAATTGTATGTGGCGTTTTCGCGAGTTAGGTCTGGGCAAGCATTACGGATTTTCTTAGGAGAACAACGCCAAAGTGAGTTGGTTAAAAATTATGTGTTCACAGAATTGTTTACACAGATTATAGTTCGAATAGGATATACATAGCAATAATATTGAATGTATTTAATTTTTATGACACTATTTTTTTCATGATTTTTAGGCATATGTACTTCTATAAGAATCTTACATAATTGAAAACCTTGAATCATCAGACTGAATTTCCAAAACTGTCATTAATCGAAATGAGTAAAACGCGCGCGCTTCAGCGCGCGTACGGTCTCATACAAGTAAAAGGATAATAAATAATAGAAGTAGCGGTCAAGGGGACAGATACTCGTTACCAAGACCGGTGCAAAGGCAATCAATTATAAGAAGATCAAGCTTGCGTCAATTTGAAACAGACAGGCAAAGTAGAATGGATAGAATTAGAGAGAGCGTTTGGGAAAGAGAGGAGTTGAATGAAAATAATGCAACCCTTTTTCCATTTGGAATGATTCAAACGCCATTTCAAATAATGTCTAACTGGCCCATAAAATTTAAAAATAATACAGAAAACAGTCCTACTTATTTTTTGAATAGTTTACTTAGATTTAAACGAGGGTATAAAATTAGTGAAACAGATATTTAAAAAAATTTAGATTCTATTTTTGAAGAAGAAGCTTTAAGTTGGTTTCAGGTAAATAGGGATAATTGGCAAAATTTAGACCATTTTATTGAAGATTTTAAAGATGCATACTTAAACGAAAGATATACAGAAGTAATTAAAAATAAAATAAAATTCTGTAATCAGAAAAAAGAACAAGATATTCATGCATTTATAACAGAAATTAAACAATTATTCGAAAAATGAATGCCGTGACCAAGCCTACAATGACAATTGCGAAAAGCTTATGAAAATCTGAGAATTGAGTATAAAGTTTATATTGCTAGAAATGCTTTTTAAAATTTTTCAGAACTATTAGGACGTGAATGGGAAACAGAATTGGCTAAGTCTACAATTAAAGGTCAACAACTAAGTATTTTAGACAAAGATGATATTAAAAATGATAAAAACACAAAAAATACAGGAAATGAAGAAAATAAGAATAAATACAAAAACGATAATCAAAATAAAGATCAAAAACAAAATTATGAACAAAATCATCAAAAACCGTTTAGACCGAGTTATCTAAACCAACAAAACAAACCACAATTCCAACCGAGATTTCCAAATGGAAATCCCAGATTTTTTAATCCAAGATTTAAAAATAATAATAATTATCAAAATAATCCAGGATTCCAAAAAATTCACGATATAATAATAATTATAATAGCTTCAGAAATCAGAACCCAGCTGGACAATTATTATATGCGATTAATCAGATGTTAGGAAACACACAGACACAACAAACAAATAAGTCTCCGCAATTACCAGCGCTTTCATATAACGTGGAAGAGAATAATCATAAATCAGAAGACAAAAAAGATAAAGGACAAAACAAAAATACCAAAATTCAAATTCTGAAAATAGTAGGGATAATAAAAAGGTGAAATGGGTCCAAGTGCACAGGATTTCATGGATCCAAATATAGGAAACCGAAATTTAAACTATAGATCGCGAAAACCCATTACATGCTACAATTGCGGGAAAGTAGGCCACTTTCGACGTGATTGTTGGTATTATATAGACCGTGGAAACGCAAGCGGTGGTTATTGAAGACGGATAATAATCAACGAAATCAGAGACCGTCAGAATTACTTGACACAGACACAAACGACTCGGGCGAAACAAGATTTCACATTATGATTGATTTCAAGGATCATGAATTTAGAGTGTTAGTTGACGCCGGTGCAACTCACTCATACATAGGTAAAAAATTCATAAAAACAATAAAAAACTTAGATTATGAAATTAAAAAACCGAAAAATGATACACTAATGGTCGCAAATGGCCAAACATTAAAAATTATAGGACAAGTTTTGATCCCAATCAAAGTAGGTCATACAGAAAAATACTTATTATTTAGACTGGTACCAAAATTAAGATAGATAGGAATAATAGGAATCGATATGATAGAAAGATTGGGTTTGAAAATGGATTACGAGGAAAAGATTTGGTGGTTTCCAGAATTACCAAATATTAAGTATGCGATACAATCAAATATTAGTAAAATGCAGGAACCGGTAACAAACGATACAGAGGAAAATAGAAATAGAGATAATAAGGAAATTAAATTAAAATTCGGAACTAAGATTAGCCTGGGAAACCCCGTGCGGGAGAAAGAGACAGATTTGCTACCGTGCGAAGTCTCTTCTCCCGTGTCGCTATACACCCCACCCAAAGCCCTCCTTACAGGTGATGCACGAGACTCGATCCCGCGAGCACCCCAGCCGGCAGAGAGTGTACGGGGGCATGCAGCCTCACACCCTAAACCCTACAATGCGAGCAACGCAACATTGGCACGAGCTAGCGTGGGCGTCGACAGATTAGATAAGCAGACTAGTCAAAATAAAGTTAGAGTAGGCAAGACAACAAACAAGGATGAGAATAAAATAAAGACAGAGAGTAAAATAAATACGACTTTAGATACGAGAAATAAAGATAGAAAATTAGAAAAGGAATTTAAAGGCCCATTGGAATTCAATAAAGAGAAAAAGGATTCTGAATGGAGAACAGTTATAGATAAAGCATGAAATAATTATAGTTTCAAAAAATTTCGAAGAACATTCAAAATATTTGGAAATTGTGTTAGATAAAATAAAAAATGCGGGTTCAACAACTGGATTGGACAAATGTGAACTTGTTTGATCCGAAATAAAATATTTAGGATTTAAAGTTAATGAAAAAGGTTTAAAAGTAGATGAAGATAAAATTGAACCTGTTTTAAATTTCCCAATACCAAAGACGGTTAAACAAATTCAGAGATTAATAGGAATGCCTTCATGGTATAGAAAATTTATTCCGAAATTTGCAGAAATTATAGAACCTCTGCAAAAGCTAATAAAAAGGAAGTAAAGTGGAAATGGACTGACAAACAGGAACAGGCATTTACGACTATCAAACACCTACTAACAACAGCACCAATTTTTGCCTGCCCTGATTTTGGAAGTCAATTCCAACTTGAAACCGATGCTAGCGATACAGGATTAGGAGCCGTATTAACGCAAAATATAAATGGTGAAAATGTAGTAATAGCGTTTGCAAGTAGAGGTCTTAATGGCACAGAACGTAAATACTCTGCTTCAGAAAAAGAATGTTTAGCAGTAGTCGGGGCAATAAGAAAGTTTAGACCATATTTTAGAGGGATATTCATTTAAAGTTATTACAGATCATATTGCCTTAAAATGGCTTAATAATTTAAAAAATCCGACTGGTCGATTAGCAAGATGGGCTTTGGAATTATTAGAGTATGATTATGAAATAATGTATAGAAATGGAAGTTTAAACCATGTCCCCGATGCGTTATCAAGGTCAAATGAAAACGAAATAAAAGTTTCTAGTATTTTATCAAGCACCGTAGAAAATAACGAAAAAGATTTTAAAGAAATTGAGGATAATTGGTACAAAAGTAAAATGCTTCATGTTAAAAATAAGCCAGAAGAAAATCAAAATTGGAGAATACGCGATAATCAATTATATTTTTATAGACCCGACCCTTTAAAATCAAGCTTAAATTTAGACAGCCCACTTTCGATGACAAAGTCAAGAAATCAATATATTCTAGTTTTCGTTGATATGTTTACTAAATGGGTAGAAATTATTCCTGTTGAAAATAAATTGGCATCAACAATTAAAAAAGAATTTCACAAACGTATCATTTCAAAATAAGGAACTCATAGAATTTTATTTACAGATAATGGCAAAGAATACATAAATCCATCAATTATTAATTTAACTAAAACATTTGGTATGAGACATTCGAAAACTCCTAAATATCATGCACAAGCAAACCCAACTGAAAGATGCAACAGGTCAATAAAAACGGCAATAAAAGCATATTTAGACAAAGACCATAAAACATGGGATGAAAATTTAGATGATTTACAATTTGCATTAAATGCAAGTGAACATTCTTCAACAGGTTTCACACCAGCTTTTTTGAATTTAGGTAGAGAACTTCAACCAATCCAAGCGTTAAATAAAGATTTAGGAAACAAAAACGAAATTCAATTTCAAGAGTCCGAAAAATGGGCTGATAGAATGCGAAAGTTAAAAATCATTAGAGAAGAAGTAGTTAAAAATTTAGATACCGCAAATGAAACACAATCTAGATATTACAATCTCAGACGTAGGCCGATAAGTTTTGAAATTGGCGAGCAAGTTCTGAAAAGTAATAAAATTTCATCAAATAAAGGGGAACGAATAGCGAAATAGTTAAATAAAAATTTCGAAGGACCATTTTTCATCAAAGCAAAAATTTCACCAGTAATTGACGAAATAAAGACAAAGAATGGAAAATCATTAGGAAATTGGAACGTTAAAGATATTAAGAAATTCAACATTAGAAAATAGATTTAAAATTGTTTTTCATTGAAATGGCATGCATTTAAATGATTTGATTTTACACCACTGATACGGACAAAAATGACAGAAACACATAAACCTACAAAAAACAACAAAAACAGAGAAAACATTTATTTTCAGAACAATGAACTCAAAATTGGCAGTAAAATGCCCAAATTGCCGCGCAGAGCTGCTGGGACGGAAAGCCCTATTAAACCACGTCAGCAAACCATGGTGAAAAATAGGCCAACCTCCACTCACGGAAACTAAAGAGAAAAATAAGAGTAGAAGGGATGAGGAAGAGAGGATTGAAAAAGAAAGAATGGAAAAAGGTGTGCAAGAAGATATTAAAAAGATTAGGGAAATGGAATTAAGAAGTATAGCTAGAGGAGACAGGGAAGAAGGACGAGACTTCGAAAATGCGAGAGCAAGACATGAAGAAAAACAACACAACATTAAAATGGATGAAATAGTACACACAGAGAGATTGAAAAGGGGAGTAATCTCTTATAAAGACTACGTGGAAATGATGCAGTGGAGACGAGCGGAAGAAGAAAAAATTAAGAAAGAAGAAATGGCAGAAAAAATTAAGAGATTCGAAGAAAAAATGATTAAACATGAAGCAGAAGACAGAGGAAAAAGGAATCAAGAGAAAGAAATCTTTGAAACTAGGGAAGCTGAAGAAAAGGAGAAAAAAGAAATTGAGGAGGAATGGAGGGAACATCGCGCCAGATTAAGAGATTGGCATAGACAAAATAGAGAGAAGCTAAGAAGAGAAGCAGAACAAAGAGAGAAGAGAAAGCAAATATGGAAGGAACTCGACAAAATAAATAAAATGCCATCAGAAGAGGCCAAAATTAAAATAGAAAGTTTTTTGCGAAGAAAACAAGAAGGCAGGCAATAGAGAGAGACGTGGAGAAGATAATTAAAAAATGAAGGTGAAGTTAACAGGTGTTAGTTATTTAATGACGGACTGGCGTGGGGCAGCGAAGAGATCACATTGAGTCTTGTCGAAGTCGACTAACAAGACACCAGAGTATGTATCACCATGATTATGAAAAAACCTTTAAATACCTGTTATAGAATTTAATCAAAAACTAAGAGTACTTAAAAACGTTCATACAAATTTCACTGGAAGCCGGATATGAACCGACACCTCGTCTATCCATCAAAGGTGCATCACCCAATTCAGCTATCCCAGCAGGTACTCATTTTGAACCCAAAGAAAGGTTTTGGGTTTTTGTAGAAAATTTGCACAGATGTAACCTCCGGAAGCTACGACCACGATCGTTCACCGAACGATTGATCCCGACGCAACTGGAGGTGATACGTCGTCCGACTCGTCACTCCCCACAACACCAGGAGTTGATCGAGTCGGGAAATCACTGCACAAACACAAGCACTGAAGGTGACGTTAACCTTTAACTACTCAACTGCTTGAAACGACCATAAGAATCATTGGACTTTTAACCGTTGCGACACTGGATCACTAGCAGAGAGAGACCCTCAAGGAGAAAGAGCACTGGGCGAAAACCACTTGATTAACCATGAAACCTTGAAGGTCACTCAAACAAGAATAACAACATCAAATAAATTATTAACATCCCGCCCGCCTCGTTCGCTGAACGAAACAAATTTCACTTATAAGGGTCAAGAGTTGAGTGCCGCCCGCCATGACGAACACAATAGATGTCCAGGTATAAGTAAAAAAAAATTCAGGTCTGCCCGCCATAGAACACAATCAACCGCATGGCATCAGCGCACGACTGGTAACCAACACCATTGACGATCGGGTGATTGAAGGTCCTAAAAGAAATTTTAATAATGGCAGATCACGCGAGTCCGTCCGGTCCGGAACTAACAATCGTTACTCGTCCTTAAAGCCATGTCTCACGTCGGAGTAGAGAAGGGATGATAATCAACACGACGTCTCCAAGTTAAAGATTACGTTTCGGCACAGTCCATTTTTCTGAAATGTCTTGCGCCAGTGGAGTAAATAATTAGTAAGTGGAGTATCTGACCCAACTTGAGCTTTCCCGAGATCCTGCATCAGGATCTTCGAGACGATAGTGATTAGACTCAGCCAGTCAACTGGATCAAAGAGCCAGGAAATAGCAGCAAGAACCTTCCTCTTAGTGATCGGGCGTTCACTCTCGATTACTGGTGCTCCCAATCGAATTCGTCAGATACAGGATCCCAGGCAGATCCCGAAGATTAAAAAGCTGAATGAGTTGATCTCCAAGTTTAATGGGGGAAGCTTTATCACTCACGCCGGAGAATATGTCGTCAACATAAATATTTTTCTGGATGGAATTTCCAGATATAGAACGCAGGACATTCCATAGGTTGGAGTCCAAAGTTGACAGTGACCATCTTCGTTCACTCCTGGTTCCCTCCAAACGGCACGTTGAAGGTCGACATCTCCTTCATCAACTCTAATCTTTAGAAATCTCTAAATTTTAGAAAATATTCAGAATTTAAACGACATCAATTATTATAAACAAAATTTAACTGGAAAATGAAGACTTTCAAGGTAAATACTTCAATTACAATTTTTAACCTCAAAAATTATAAAAAAATAAATTTACTTCAATATTAACTGAAACTAAAATTATTTCATATATTCACATAGCAATGAAGAAGAGGAATAGAAATCTACCGAAATTTTAATTTAAGATGTTGATGAACTTCAAAAAATTTTTTTCGTCCTGATGAGGAAGACATTTTGTTTTCGAAACGTTGGCTACTGACAGTGTGCAATGAAGGATTCAACAACTTATCTCCTTTTATTTGGTCTGAAGTATGTCATAAAAATACCTTTTATATTAAAAATTTTATATCACTCAGACAAACAACATCGCTTGAAACACCATCATTAATCTAACTCTAATCTGGCAATACATCAGTGCAACATTAGCAAAGAAAACAAGTCAAGGAAATCCCCATCGCATCAAGACGGCATCAAGGTCAATTTACGGTTCCGTACCTGCGCACAGTGGGCTAGGAGACCACCGAAAGTGGCCAAAAGTCAAATTTTGTTTGGATTTACATTAAACATGGTATAACAGGGTTTTTGAGGTCGCTGATTTCGAATTTGACGTCAAAATTATTAAATTCAAAATGGCGGATCCAATATGGCGCCTGAAATTTCTAAATGTTTACTTATTCATATGAAACTTAGTGTAAGGAGGTTTCTGAGGTTGCTGATTTCGAATTTGACATCAAAATTCATAAATTCAGAATGGCGGGTCCAATATCGCGCCTGAAATTTCTAAAATTATACATATTCATATGAAACTGGGTATGAGGGGTTTCTGAGGTCGCTGATTTCGAATTTAACGTCCAAATTCATAAATTAAAAATGGCGGATCCTATATGGCGCGTGATATTTCTAAATGTTTACTTATTTGCATGAAACTTGGTGTAGGGAGGTTTCTGAGGTAGCTGATTTCGAATTCGACGTCGAAATTCTTAATTCAAAATAGAGAATCCAATATGACGCCTAAAATTTCGAAATTTTTTTTTCATTTGTATTTGTATTCGTATTTGTACATATTTGTATCAAACTTTGAAATGAGTCCTTTTGCCTCTAATTAAGTAACTCCGTCCACTTCAAACTTTTCTTCGTCGGTTAATTCGAGTTCGTCTAAGTAAAAATTCAGAAATGTCGGGCGCCACATTAGATCCGCCATTTTAAATTTATAAATTTTGACGTCAGATTCGAAATCGGAGACTTCAGAAACCCCCTCATACCCAGTTTCATATGAATATGTAAAATTTTAGAAATTTCAGGCGCCATATTAGATCCGCCATTTTGAATTTAGGCATTTCTATGTCAAATTCGAAATCAGCGACCTCAGAAACCTCCTTACACCAAGTTTCATATAAATAAGTAAAAATTTAGAAATTTCAGGCGCCATATTGGATCCGCCATTTTGAATGTATTAATTTTGACGTCAAATTCGAAATCAGCGACCTCAAAAATCCCCTTATACCAAGCTTCATATAAATCCAAAGAAAAATTTGACTTTTGGCCACTTTCGGTGATCTCCAGCCCACTGTGCACGCTCAACTTCATTCACTAATATCTTCGTCAAATGTCAATGGTGGCAGACGGTGGCAAATAACCTGATAGTAAACATCATAATGAACCTAAAAGCACTATAGAACTTTAGATACCAGGTGTAACCTCGAGGAACTTTTGATTCAAAAATTGTCTATTGCTGTGAATTCCTTAAATGCATGAATACAAAGTGAGAGGATTCAAACCCGAGCTAAAATTTGGATTTCTTTTCTATAACGTCATTATTTATGACCACTCTAATAAGCAGAAATGATTGTAACATTTTGGTTCGTAACATCATGAACGAGTTTTTCGAAGATTTTATTAAAAAAACAGTAACAAAAAAAAGAAACATTTCTTCAATTCATAACGCTCTAGAATTAAGAGGACTAGTTAAAATATCATAAAATTTGGTAAAAAGTTTCTTCAACTTATCTATAATATGAAAAATAATTCTTCCATTAATAACTGTGAAGTTGACTTTTGGCCACTTTTGGTGGTCTCTCAGCCCACTGTGCTGCGGAAAAACTAATTATTCAAGAAGAGATCCTGAGGAAGTCCCTCACGGTGTATTGAAGACAATGCGAAGTAAAGAACTACCATCTTTACCTCGCCAAACTGCATGATGTGTTTCTGTAGGAGGAATAATACGCATGTGCCCCAACCTGTCATAGTCAGACATAAAGGGCGCATAATCCTCGTCAGCAAGGTGTCCTTCTCCAATCGTTGACATACGAAAACGAGTATCTGTTGAGCTCCTTGCAGAGATTCTCCTGAGATGTGAATACAGGATTGTCCAAGACGTAAACAGCTTGGGTAGGGTCGAGCTGATACTCAGTGAAATATAGGTCCCTGGCAATAGCATCTTTTCCTACAAGCACGAATGATGGGATCTGCGTATCTAGAAATGAGCTCAAGAACTGAATCTGGCTGCGGAGCAATCCATGAATGATTCTTTGTCGCTCAGCCAAAAAAAAAACTCATTTCTTTTGATATTGGTAATCGAAGTTATCAGGGATGATTGACTCTTCAGAAGTTCCATAGCTCTCATATCGACAATTATTCAGTAGGTTGCTGATCTATAACAAGTTTGATAACAAGACATAATCCTAAAGTTCCCATTTTGTGATATGAACGAGGAAATCGAAATATATTAAAAGTCAAGAAACAGAAGAACTTGGAATGTGCAACCTTCAGATCTTGGATACCGTTATTGCTAAGATTCGGGGAAACAGCCTAGAGTTTCAGTAAAAATTCAAGGGGTGAAAGGTTACGCTACAGATAAGTTTCATAAAACAAAATTTGCAAGAAACTCCGTAAGAAGTTGATGTCAATCAGTATGAATTGCTGCTCGGACGAATGTCGGTTCAGTCGCAACTGCTTAATGTCATAGTCATGCCCTATACGGCGCACTCACATAGCACCTGAACGCGTCCAGTCAGGTACATGCTACACATAGCATTTGGCCGCGTCCGGCCAGATGCATGCCAGTCAAAGCCACAGTCATGGCCATGGTTGGCGCTCTCACATGGCATCCGGCTGTGTCAAGTCGGATGCAT
>CAKNXH010057297.1:81846-113614 GCA_932178445.1 Andricus quercusramuli
CACATGGCATCCGGCTGTGTCAAGTCGGATGCATGCTTCTACATCGTGACAGTCATGGCCCGTAGGCGCCTGCAACAGGGCGACTAGCCGCCGCAGGCCAGACGCCATGCTTCTCTTATAGTCGATCTGTCCAATCAGAGTTCATTCATATGAATTCATGGTTCCAAGCAACGTAAAGCATTTATGTGAGAGGACATTATCATAGTAATCAACCAGTCATAGTAAGTGTGAGGTATGTTATCACCATACAATCCTAGCACCGGAAGTAAATAATAAACAACAAGCTTAGCGGGGGGCATTACCATACAATCCTAGCAAGTCAGTAAGTAAGTTTGTCCTGCCTGAGCCTTTCTCGAGGCGTTTGCAATGTTGCAAACCATCACACAGTCAGTAAGTAAGTTTTTCTTGCCTGAGCCTTTCTCGAGGCGTTTGCAATGTTGTAAACAATCGCATAGTCAGTAAGTACGTTTGTCCTGTGTGAGCCTTTCTCGAAGCGTTTGCAATGTTGCAAACCATCACACAGTCAATAAGTAAGTTTGTCCTGCCTGAGCCTTTCTGAGCCTTCTCGAGGCGATCGAGTCGGGAAATCACTGCACAAACAATTAAAGCACTGAAGGTGACGTTAACCTTTAACTACTCAACTGCCCGAAACGACCATAAGAATCATTGGACTTCTAACCGTTGCGACACTGGATCACTAGCCACACTTGCCTACACCTTGAAGAATACTGAGAAGCCAGAAAACAAGGGTACCAACTCTCAACAAGGGAGCTTCACACCACCACTCGACTTCCCACTCCCACCAAAGGCAAAGCGCCTGAAACTCAAAGAACAGAGAGACACCCTCAAGGAGAAAGAGCACTGGGCGAAAACCACTTGATTAACAATGAAACCTTGAAGGTCACTCAAACAAAAATAACAACATCAAATAAATTATTAACGACAGGCAAAATTGTAGATATTGGTCCGACACAAATCCTGATTGGATGTTGGAGAGTCACACACAATATCCACAAAAGATTAATGTTTAGGCCGGTATATTGAATGATACATTGATAGGCCCTTTCTTCATCGATTGTAAGCTCAATGTCCGTGCATATAAAGAGCTTCTCAGAAACCAAATTGTACCAAGAATAAGGGAGATTGCAGGCGATAATTTTCAAAATATTTGGATCCAGCAGGACGGAGCAGCGGCTCATTACGGTAAGGTGGTTCGAGCATATTTGGATATTCAGTTCCCTCATAGGTGGATTGGAAGAAGGCGTGAAATCGAGTGGCCTGCTAGATCTGATCTGACGCCTCTCGACTATTTTCTTTGGGGTTATTCAAAGAGCAAAGTATACTCAAAGCAACCCCAAAGCTTAGACGAATTGCAGAATCGGATTCTGCAAGCGGCTACTTTGATTGATAGGGCGATGATTCGTAATCATTTTTACAGTCGCATAGCTTTTTGTCAAGAAGCTCAAGGTTTTCAGTTCGAACATCTTCACTGAAGCGTGAAAGGCAAGGGGACTCACGCTAATCAAGCACCCCGGAACGTGAGAAGCAAGGGGACTCACGCTAATCAAGCACCCCAAAGGGAACAGAATTTACTACGTCCACGTCGTTGTTCCTGGATAATGCTAAACGCAAACGTAAACTGCTTGGAAAAAACCTTGAAAAAACCTTGAAGATCATCACCAAGATAAATACAGAGCTCACCAATGAATTTCTCGTTGAAATTTACTTCAGGAATCACACTGACCTCTTGGAAAACTTTGTTAATTTCAAATAACCTTTAACTGACCTGGAACGTTACAATTGACCTATGACTTTGGTACGTACTTGAACGTAGTATTTTTCGCTCTATCGTTTGCAGATGTGAAAAAGGGTGTTTCCATTAAAGAAAAAATTGACCTTCAAAAAGCCATGAAGGTCAACTTGAAGGTCAAAATGAAGGTCACCATTGAATTTCTCGTTGAAATTCACTTGAGGAATGACCTTCACTTTTTTGAAAAATATTTTACCTGAGGAAATATCCAACCGTCCCGAGACTTTTTAGACACCCTGTATGTTCTTCATGATAAATTTGTATAAGATTTCAAATGAAGTATAATTATATAATTTAGGTGACAAATATACAAATATATATTCTTACAACAAAAATTGATTATAAATTGTAACTCTTTTTTGAATGCACAATTTTTGTTCATTCATCTGTTTTTGTACCTTGCATCGTTTTTCCAAAAATTTGATTTTTTTACTGTCAATGTTATTTTTACGAATCGTACAAAAGCTACGCATCATATCGAAGCATCATTAATAACAAATTTGTACCTCTTTTTTGAATGGACAAATTTTTTCGGTTTCATTTTTTTTGTAGCTTGTGTCATTCGTCTGAAAATTTAATTTTTCTATTTTCAATGCTGTTTTTTACAAATAAAACAAAAATTACGTGTCACATCAGAAAGTGAATGATAACACATTTGTAGATCCTTTTTAGATGCACAATTTTGATCGATTCATCTTTTGTCGTATCCTGCATAGTTTAACAGCAAAATGGAATTATTGATTTTTCATTATTTTATTTGTGATCAAAATTTGGATTTTCGATTTTTCAAAAAATTCAAAAAGTTGTTACAAAAATATTGTAGGGTGTTCAAAGAGAAACATTTTTCTCCTCTTGAATTTTTTTCATATCCTGCGTTTTTCGGCATAAAATGTTCATTTTCGTTTGTTTTTTGGAATTTTGAAAATGCTATAACTCCGGTAATTTTTTTTATCCGAAATGTCGTGAGGACAAATTGTTCGAGTTTTTGAGTACTATGAATAGCCGCACATAGAAATTTTGAATCTTGAAAGAAATGGTCTCCAAAATTTTCAAAATGCTCTAACTTTTTGAATTTTGATCTAAATTAGCTGGTTAACGAACTTCTTCCTTTTTAGGCCCTAAAAAAGTGTACTAAAGCACAATCCAATTTGATTATTTTTTCGGAAGTTATCGTTATTTATCGTTAGTTATTTATTGCAATAGTTATCGTGCGTTCTTTTCGTTTCCTTTTTGGAATTTTGAAAATGCTATAACTCTGATCATTTTTTTTATCAGAACAAGTTATTGAGTTATTTTGTTCGTTTTATTGCTTAGCACTAATAACCGCACATAGAATTTTCAAATCTTTCAAAAAAGTAGTCTTAGAAATTTACAAAATGTGCTCACTTTTTGAATTTTTACCCAAAACAGCTGGTCAACAAAGTCGTTCTTTCTTTCTAGGTCCTAAAAAATTGTGCCAAAGCACAATCCAATCTGATCAATCTTTCGAAAATTATCGTGCACACACAATACTACTGACTATAGACTACCGCATACAGACTACAGACTACAGAAAGACGTTTTTTCTGACTGAGGAGGTCTCAAAACGTAGAGATTTGATGAAAAACGACAAAGCCAAATTTTACATAAAACTAATACCTTCTCATTAGAATCAAAATGTAAAAAATGGTTAATAACTCTTTTTTCGTTAAGTCAGATTCATATATTTAGAATATTTGTTCTAAGCAAAGAATTTCCTCCAAAAAAATATAATTATTAAGAACGGTGCAAAGTAATAAATATCAATGCCAATAGGGCAGGGTGAAGATGTATTATCTGCGCTCTCTACAGCCCTGAACTAAGGACCCAGAAGCTGCGTGCTACTGCCCAGCTAACCTGTTACTACCGTGAAAAGTTGCTAAGTGATCACATGTTATGAGAGCAATTGTTCCTTGTCTGCCAGCTTCCTAGCTGGTAACGGGATAATCACCGTAGTATACTAGGTAGGCTTGTTTGCATCCGTTACCTGCCAGCCTAGTAACATGGTGGTAACAGCCGGCAGCGATCTCAAACTTCGTGCGCATGTACAAGGAATAAGCATTCATTGGCTCCGTGATTTCCCGCATAATTTAAAAGTGAAACTTAGATAGCTTTGACGTTATTTTTGCAATAACAGAACATGTTTCATTTTTGCTTGTAGTACATACGTTTTTTCAAATTCTAATCAGCGGTGAGATTATCTAAATTACACAGAAAAATTCATTAATTTGGAAATAAGTACAGAATATCTACGGTCTTAACTATTTTCATAATTTACAATTAATATTTATTATTTACAAATTTTAAAGTTAAAAAATTAAAAAAAAAAACACAATCACGGAAACAAGAAAAAGTTTTTTTTTTCCAAATTTATTCTTTTAAATATTTTTAATATTTTTAATATCGATGATCTACTACAAACACTGTATAAAAAATAATGTTTGAAGGATTTTAAGGCTCATGTAGTGGGTAATCAAACCTACAAAACTCACCTCAAAAAATTGGTTTCGAATGCTGGCGCACCGAAAGGATGTCGGGGGGCAATTTTTCTTCCCACAGGAAGCTCATATCCATATTTGAGGGGGAAAGTCCCTCCGGAACGTCAACACTCGCGATAAATATTTAAAAATTAATACAATAAAACTTTTTTCAAAGGTCGAAAAAAAGTAAACAGAAAAAGTACACTCAGTGCCGCGTGGTATCCCCATCGATCACTAAATCGATTTAAAAGGACTTCTGGCGCCATATTCAGAATAGAAACAGCATTGAAACTTGTGTACGAGTAATAATTTTTAATAAGTTATAATATATTATTTAGAAAATATGACAAATAAATATTATCTTACAAAAATATAATAAAAAGATAAGGAAAAATATATTCAACGCAAAATACTGACCGATAAAATAGATGAATAAAACTGTTCACATTTTCTTCTAATTCTGAGTTGATCTTATAACATTCCCTTCACACCATCCACACAGAAGAAATAATTTACAGCATTTTCCGCAAAATGCAATGTTATTGTGTTTATGATTTTTTCAGAGGAACCTTAAGCTATATAATAACTTTTCACATTTTCTTCTAATTCTGAGTTGATCTTATAACATTCCCTTCACACCATCCACACAGTAGAAATAATTTACAGCATTTTCCGCAAAATGCAATGTTATTGTGTTTATGATTTTTTCAGAGGAACCTTAAGCTATATAATGTACACCTAACACCCCATAAAACCCACCCACGCAATAGAACTCAACTCCAGAAAGCTGGAAAGAACCGGTGAATAGTCTCCGATCTTAGTCCATGGGAATATAATCATTTCTCTAAAAAATCAAAGTTATAGCGAATTTGATTTTTTTAAAAGGTCCTTGGGTTCTAGATTATTATTATAATATCCCCAAAAGTCCATCCACCCACAAGAAATAAATTACTTATTGCTGTCAAGATTTGGTAAAGGTTTTCCAAACTTGTAATTAGCAAGGACATTTTTAGAAAAAGTCGAAGTCGTTGTTTCTATGATTTTTTCATGTGATCCTTAGTCACTAGATTGTTATCAGAATACCCATACGAACCCACTCTCGCATTAGAAATCAATTCTAGAAAGTTTTCGAGACAAATTTTTTATTATTTATTCCAAAGACATTCTGACTCTTATGCCTGCATTCCAAACCTGAATTCGAGTTGGAATTCACAAGCTCAAGTCGATCAGACTCTATTGTCGCCGCTGGTCATTATGAAAACGATTTCAAATTTGTCTTTTTTCACATTACTATTGAGAGTCTGTTTTCAAGACAAGTTTTTTGTTATTTATTCCAAAGAGATTCTGACTCTTATTGCTTCATTCAAACCCTGAATTCGAGCTGGAATCTACAGGCTCAAGTCGATCAGACTCCATAGTGGCCAATGGTCATTATGAAAATGATTTCAAATTTGTCTTTTTTCACATTACTATTGAGAGTCAGTTTTCAAGACAAGTTTTTTATTATTCATTCCGAAGAGATTCTGACTCTTATGGCTACATTCCAAACCTGAATTCGAGTTGGAATTTACAGGCTCAAGTCAATCCGACTCCATAGTGGCCGCTCGTCATTATGAAAACGATTTCAAATTGGTATTTTTTCACATTACTATTGAGAGTCAGTTTTCAAGACACAATGGAGTCTGATCCACTTGAGCCTGTGAATTTCAACTCGAATTCAGGTTTGGAATGGCTAAAGAGTATCAGACTCCATTGTGTCTTGAAAACTGACTCTCAATAGTAATGTGAAAAAATACCAATTTGAAATCGTTTTCATAATGACCAGCGGCCACTATGGAGTCTGATTGACTTGAGCCTGTAGATTCCAACCTGAATTTAGGTTTGGAATGAAGCCATAAGTGTTAGAATCTCTTTGGAATAAATAATAAAAAACTTGTCTTGAAAACTGACTCTCAATAGTAATGTGAAAAAAGACAAATTTGAAATCGTTTTCATAATAACCAGCGGCCACAATAGCGTCTGATCGACTTGAGCCTGTGAATTCCGACTCGAATTCAGGTTTGGAATGCAGGCATGAGAGTCAGAATGTCTTTGGAATAAATAATAAAAAACTTGTCACGAAAACATTCTAGAATTGATTTTTAATGCGAAAGTGGGTTTGTATGGGTGTTCTGATAACAATCTATTGATTGAGGATCACATCAAAAAATAATAGAAACAACGACTTCGACTTTTTCTAAAAATGTTATTTTTTTCGTCAAACAATAATACAGCAATATATTTACCAAGTCTTTCCAGCCTCCTAGAATTGATTTTTTTCTCTGAAATAATCAATCACACAATAACTTTGCATTTTGTGGAAATAACTTTTTTTTGCTAATTACAAGTTTGGAAAATCTTTACCAAATCTTGACAGCAATATGTAATTTATTTCTTGTGGGTGGATGGACTTTTGGGGATATTATAATAATAATCCAGAACCCAATGACCTTTTAAAAAAATCAAAGTCGCTATAACTTTGATTTTTTAGAGAAATGATTATATCCCCATGGACTAAAATCGGAAACTATTTACCGGGTCTTTCCAACTTTCTAGAGTTGAGTTCTATTGCGTTGGTGGATTTTATGGGGTGTTAGGTGTACATTATATAGCCTAAGGTTCCTCTGAAAAAATCATAAATACAATAACATTGCATTTTGTGGAAAATGCTCATTTTTGCTGATTACTAATTTGGAAAATCTTTACCAAATCTTCTTTAGCTATATGTGAATTATTTCTTCTGTATGGATGGTGTGAAGCGAATGTTATAAGATCAACTCAGAATTAGAAGAAAATGTGGAAAGTTTTATTTATCTATTTTATCGGTCGGTATTTTGCGTTGAATATATTTTTCCTTCTTTTTTTATTATATTTTTGTGAGATAATATTTATTTGTTATGTTTTCTAAATAATATATTATAACTTATTAAAAAATATTACTCGTACACATGTTTCAATGCTGCTTCTATTTTGAATATGGCGCCAGAAGTCCTTTTAAATCGATTTAGTGATCGATAGGGATACCACGCGGCGCTGATTGTACTGTTTCTGTTTACTTTTTTTCGACCTTTGAAAAAAGTTTTATTTGATTAATTTTTAAATATTTATCGCGAGTGTTGACGTTCCGGAGGGACTTTCCCCCTCAAATATGGATATGAGCTTCCTGTGGGGAAAAAATTGCCCCCCGACATCCTTTCGATACGCCAGCATTCGAAACCAATTTTTTGAGGTGAGTTTTGTAGTTTGGATTACCCATTACATGAGCCTTAAGCACGAATTTAAAAGAATAATAAGACAGTTAACTGAACACAAAAATATTGCAAGTTGCTTCTTCTTGTAGAAATTTTGAAGGTTTACAATAATTATGATCTCTTATCAATGTCCGCATGAAAAGGGCCCTTATGGCCGATTCTAGTTTAGGAGATGTTTACGTTTTTCTAATTTGAGGTTGAAATTATTATTTTTGAGTTTTAGTGGAGGATGATACTGGGACCTATATTGGATTAATTGGGACTATACTCATATCATACTCATATAACAAGTGTGCGCATAGCACTTGCCAAGTTGAGATGCGTTTTTTTCGAAAAACGGTTTGCTTATAAGGTTCAAATTGATATACAAATATATTCGGACGTCCGCATGAAAAGGGCCCTTATGGCCGATTCTAGTTTAGGAGATATTCGCGTTTTCCTAATTTGAGGTTAAAATTATTATTTTTGAGTTTGAGTGGAGGATGATACTGGGACCTATATTGAAGTAATTGGGACTATACTCATATCATGCTCATATAACAACTTGGCTTATGGCACTCGCCAAGTTTAGATGCGTTTTTTTTTAAAACGGTTTGCTTGAGCGTTCGATTTTTGCACGTTTATCTTTGTATTACATCATCTCTTTCGATCTGCTGTAATGCAACACCTACTGACGATTCTACAACGCCTGCCTTTTATTTTTAGACGTATGCACGAATGTCCGTTTTGTTTTCTTAATTTCTTTTATAGCCCAAATCGATTTAATTAGAACTGATTAAAATCAAATCGGTTGAACACCCTAGCCCAAAATTCTTGACGTATTGTTGTATTTGTGAAAACTAAAAAGTCCGCAACTAATAAACAGATGAGAAATGATTGCGACGTTTTAGTGGGAGATACAAGAGAAGTGTGGTTATTGTGATGGGAGGGGGGGGGGGGGGGGACGCTATCGACCGTAATTTATGGGTACCGCATCGATAAAGTAAAACATAACATTTAAATTAAGGTTAATAATCCGTCAATTAATTGAGGTGTCTCCAAGTTCGACGTCTCGTATACCGCTAAAAAAGCGGCATTTTCGTCCGTCATAATTGGACGTGTGCCACACAAAAAAAATATTTGGTTGCGGCAACCCGAAATGGGGTTCTTCCAACCGAACTATCGGGTCGCCTACGGACTGACTCAACTCACGGGTTGCTGTGATTTAACTGGTTCGATTGTACCAAGTTTATTTTCTGTAACCCAGACATGCCCAACTCGGGGAAATTTCCTCCGGGAACACATGTTTCGAGTCCCCTACTCTTTCTCCTAGAGAACTGGGGTGGTGGTAAACGCGTGCGAGAATCTCTCCTCGGTGACGTACGCGTCTACCACAAGCTTGCGTCTACCACCACTCCCGCTCTCTATGAGAAAGAGTAGAGGACTCGGGACATTTGTTCCCAGAGGAAATTTCCCCGAGTTGGGCATGTCTGCTGTAACCGAACAGTTTGGTTGCAGTAACCACGCCGCTCGCTTAAGATCAATACTCAGAACTGAACTGTTCGGTTTCAGTGACCTATAAGTTCTATTCCAGTAATAGCACCGTTGGGTTACAGCAAAAGAACTGTTTGGTTACATCAATTGACCCCCCTTCCCCCCCTTATCATCACTCATGTGGGATTGGGCGCTGGCTTGCAAAATTATACACGTTTTGGCAGAATACGTTATTTGCCAATTTTCTCTCTTGTGAAAAATATTAGAGTTGAAAAAATATGTTATTCTGTGCAAGAGCTAATGGAGTGTTATGGAACAGAAACACCGACCTTATGCAGCTACGATTAGAGAAGCGCGTCATAACGGTAACTGGACCCCTCAGAATGCGGCAATTCTCGAGTTTGCGCTGTGCGAGTGGGCCCGCAGGTGAACAGAAAATAATTAATACGGGTGCTCAAAAAGCATCAGATTAATGTAACAAACAAATTAAATAACTAATACTTCTTTGATACTATTATATGTATAATTTATATTCTATAATATATGTTTATTATGAGTGCAGACCAGTGCACCAGTGCGCACGCGTAGCTGAGTGAGCCGTAACGGAACTGCGAAGTTCGTGCAACCGAACTGTTACAACCAGACAGGTTGAGTCGTCACAACCATACCAGTTTGGTTGCCACAAACCATCGTCCAGTTCAGGCAACCGAAATAGTGCAAACCAAACATAGCTTAGCAGAGACAACCAACCCATTTCTTTGCGTGTGCATCGCGTCGGAGACAGAGGCGATTAACTCTATCATAACGCTAGCGCAGCAAACTTCACACTAATTTTGAATCGCCTGCATCTAGCACATAATGCATAATACACAATTTTGGCTGAATGACTTTAAAAACAATTCAGGACTTTAGAAATTTGTTTGTACCGATTTCAACTCCTTGAATAATGTTATGCAGAAACATTGATCCTTTTCACCGAAATTGGCATTAACTACGTTCATCGCTATTTTTTACGTAGGTTACGAGAATAAAGGGCTAGATTCTGAAAAGAATTATAATAAGAAAATCCTTAGAAAACTATTTTATAATATTCGCGTTTTTCAAAATTATCGATTTTGGGGATTCCATGGGACACGGCTCGTTGCAGCTCATTGTTCACACCGAGAGGTCTGATTTTTTTCTACTTGAATTCACAATACATTGTATTTTTTCATTTCGAACTGTAATTTACCGTGAAGGATTAGGGACGAGTCGAGTGATAAGTTCGAAGAAAATTTATGAGGGCCTGTTTGATCTAGTCTCGCGGCTGCCACTGGTAGTTTTTTCAGCCACTAACTGCCTTCTGGAGAGCCCTGCTCTAGTGACTGGAAATCGGAAAATTGTATAGTTGAATAAAAATAAATTAAACAGGTGCGCGTATGCCCCGGTGACTTGATTTTTAAAATGAAGAGTTCGTTCTAGACTTAAAATATCAGGAATTTATGCAGCTATATGCCCCTTATACGTGACTCTTTCTACTTGCCGAATGTCAAATATTGTAATTAACAACTTTGTGATGATTATTATAAATGTTTTATCTACAATTATTAATAATGATGTTATATTATGACAAATGATCTTAACAATGAGGGATAGTGTTCATGCGGATGAATATAACTGTCTTTCTCACACTTTCACTCCAAAATTAACTCGAACACATTAATGCACTACATTTCAACATCTTCAAAAGTTTTTGAAATTTTAAAACAAACACAGCTACAACATAATTTCCGAAATCCATCCTTACCTTCTAAAGTCACGGCTCCAACACGCGTAGATCACAGGGTTCATTCCGCTATTGATCCACCCAAGCCACGTGACAGCAGCTGAAACAATTTTTTCTTGCCAAATGCACCTACTGCAAAACCCAGACCACAGATTCACAACGAAGAACGGTAGCCAACATACAATAAATACGCCCATTACAATACCCAGAGTTTTAGCAGCTTTCTTTTCTTTCGCAAACTTGGCTAGTTTCCTCGACAGAGAAAAATTCTTGCCCATATGTTGCTTACTATTAATCCGCGCTGAGGGTAGCCTCGTCAATCCATTATCGTGGAGGGTTGTCAGAGGTTCCTCCAAATCTTGAAGATCCTCTAGCGTGCTTGAAGCGGTGCGGAATAGATTTCTCGAATCAGCATTTGTGGCCCCCCCTCGATGTATTCTTAATGTGAGTTCCAGTTCCCCAGAAGCCATCATGACTTGCTTTGTCCCTAGCTTGAGGCTTCGCGTCTGTATCACCGCCGCTCTATATATCCTATAATATGTAAATACCATCACAAACAGTGGCAAGTAGAAACTGATCGTCGAAGAAAATATCAGGTATCCCAAATGTTCGGTGAATGGACACTTGCCGTCCGGTACTTTTTCTGTTCGAACGACCCTCCACCACGCAATCGCCGGAAAGGATATCGCACTTGAGCAGATCCAGACAATGGCTATCAAAATAGCAGCTCTCTTTCTGCTCATTCTGGTTGGGTATGTAAAAGGATCAGTAATGGCCCAGTAGCGGTCCAGGCTTATGACACACAGATTGAGGATTGAAGCTGTGGAGAAGAGCACATCTAGAGAACGCCAAACGTCACACCAGTCAATCGTAAAGAGCCAGCGATTCTCCAGGACTTCATAGATGGCGCTGAATGGCATTACAACCAGGCCCACGAGGCAGTCGGCGAAAGCCAGGGAGGTGACAAAATAGTTAGTTGCAGTGTGAAGATAATTCTCTTGAATCACCGCCACGATCACCAGCATGTTACCGAAAACCGTGGCCACGGAAAAGAGGAGGAGGACCACCGCTAGACCGGCGCGCTTGGTGGCCAGTTCCCATAAATTTTCTTCCCGCCCACTGGAGAAGCTGGCGTTATAAAAGCTCTGGTTAAAATCGAGTTCGTTCGATACAAGGGCCTCTTGGTCAAATCCTCCTAGCAAATAGACGTTACTCTCATTCATTTTAGTTGCTAATCTGCGAAAGCACGACCGAACTGATGACCAAACTGCTACAGCCTGTTCTTCCTTCCCCTCTACTCCTTTCTGTATTGTTACCGAGCCCCCCGCAGTATTATTCTCACCCACCCCACGCACCGTTGGTATATTGGCTCACTGATTGGATATCCCGTCTTCTTGCTCGTGCTTTCTTGTGTCTCCGCATTGTTCTTTGCTTGTTAATTGCAGAAAAGTATTTTGCGTCTGTTTTATGTCATCTTGCAGTACGGTTTTAATATCCACTTCATGCGATCTTTAAGGCGATAGTCGTGCCTGTCTTAGGAGAATTAGTAGCTTAGAGTGACAAGCCACATTAATCGATATTGAAGAATGAACATCTCTATTGTCGGCACTCAATTCTCCGGAAGAGCTTGTTTTGTATAATGCAATAACGAAATCGACACTATTTTTGATATGGCTACCGGCAAAGCGAATAAGTTTCCCCGAGCATTTCAGTGGAAGGTTTGGAGAATTCGGAAAAATCTTCCAGGAAGGTTCCCACAGGTCGGTACATGTCCGCATAATCAACTACTTTCACAAGGAAGGTTCGGGGAATATTCTTGAGGAATCAATTAATACGTTTCTCATAAACATTCCACGAACCTTACTTGGGAACATCCTCTGACATGCAGGTATTACCTTCTTCCAGGAACCTTTCTGAAATATTTTTCGGAATTCTTAGAACCTTCTACTGGAATTTTCCAGGGATGTTCAGGATACTTTTGTGCTTCTCGAGTTACTACTTGAAACGAGGTTCTGCTATTAATTTTATGCACTGCATTCACTCGCTTTTTTTTGAAAGGCCTTTTTGGTTTTTTGTAGCTTCATATCACTTATTTCCTGGCTTGCAGGGGTTGCATGTGTGAAAGTCGCTTCAGTTCTGGAACATAAAATAGTGGTTCAATGAATTTGTGAATTTGAAATAAACAAGCATAATTCGCTCTTCATAGATTATAGCAAAGCCGTCTTAATTATTTTTGCATAAATAAGTTTTACTTATGTGTGACATGGATATATAACTCATTCATAAACTTCGAAGACAAACCTTGAGACCGCTCATTCATTCGATGTTTTTTTTTTCATCAAAAATCTGTCACAATGAAAGTATTCTAATCAAAGGGATGGAAAATAGCAGGCACATTATACTGTTCTTCTGTACTGTAGTTTAGATCAAAGAATGACGCTTTTCGCTAGCGTTATCGTATCTTTAGATAAAATGTGTCAAACTTTAGTTGTTCTCATATTATCTGTACTTACGTTTAATAGTATTTATTACACTCAGAGAAAGATTGCCTTGAAAGAAAATATCGTCCTCTAGCAGCCAATCATTTGAGTTGAGTGAATAGCCTTTGACATAAGGAACATAATTAATTTTTCTGCAAGTATGCAGTTACTCTGAGCAGCTCATATATTTACCCCCACGTGCGAATTTCCCGTCTGCCCAAAGTCGGCTCGACTTTTTAAAACTCGGTCCAACCTTGTCAGCCGAAGATCGGTCCAACTAGTGAAATGATCACGCTAAGCCGAGGTTTTTGCCGACCATCGGTCCCACATGAGTACCCAAGGTTGGGCCAGTGTCTTCAATGAGATCGGCATAGCCCTGGACTACAATTTAGGGACAAATTTGCTTTTCAATACGGGACCGACAGTGTATGGACGCCATGAACCAACCTTGTTATCCGTAGTCGGCCCAACTAGCGAAATGATCACGCTGGGCCGAGATTTTTTGCCGACTATCGGCCCGAGATGGGGACCCAAGATTCGGCCAATGTGTTCGTGAAGATTCGTACTACACAGGTGAAAACACACAAAATGGGCATTAATAAAATAAATAATAATTGATTGCAAGTATTTTGACTATGAATACCAATGGTCCTACTTAGAATGAATACACAGATTAAATTTTCAAAAATTATTTTACAAATAAAATTTCTAGCGCCACGAGGTTTTGAACTTACATCTATACCTAAATCTATCACCTAGCAGTCGGGAGTCTCACCCATTACTCTATACCTACAGAATTGAAAGTCAATAAAAAAACCATCCTCATAAGGCACAGCTCAAAGCAGTTGAAAAAAAACAACAATTTTTTAACTCTTTTTTCTCATTAGTTTTTTTATTATTATGTGGGCTGAAAACTTTCGTGTAACGGTTTGCTTTTTAGGCATTTTAGAATATTTTAAAACGATTAGGAATTACATCAAATGTAAATTTTTCGGAACATTTACAATTCATCATGAAGATGGAGCTTAGAATTTTTTTCTTGAAAAAAAAAAGGAAATGTCTACGTGTACCGAAATTTCGGTACGAATATGGGTATGTCCACAAAAAAATCCAGCTATCCGTACTCAAATTTCGGTCATTTTGAAATAATGAATCCTAGTATATCCGACGGCCGGCCCATATTTGGGACGAGGTTTGACCAACCGTCGCGTCGGGTGCATCATGATGACTTGTACAAGCCAATTTTATACCGATGGTCAGGCCATCTCTTGCGCAGAGTCGGGCTGACCGTACTTTCACGGTCTTTTCGAAACAACGAACTAGAGTTTATCCAACGGTCTGCTCATACTCGGGTCAAGGTTCGACCTACCGTCGGGTGCATCATCTTGATCACTTATCATTAGGCCAACCTTCGGCCAGAGTTGAAGCAAGCATACTGGTTTTGGCATTTTAAATCAAATTGCCAGAGTTCATCAGACCATCGGCCTTATGTTGGACCAAAGTTGGGCCGATTGTCTAGTGCAGTTTGGTTGCTTGTTTTGACCAGTATTGGACCGATCATCGGGCAAACCTTCGGGCAGAGTTGAACTAACCATACTGATTTGTCAGTTCAAATCAAATTTGCCAGAGTTCATCGGATCATCGGCCTTACATTGGGCCAAAGTAGGGCCGATTGTCGGGTGCCATATGGTTGCTTGGTTTGGCGAGTATTGCACCGATCATCGGGCCAACCTTCGACCAGAGTTGAACCAAGCATACTGGTTTTGTCATTTTAAATCAAATTGCCAGAATTCATCAGACCATCAGTCTTATGTTGGACCAAAATTGGACCGATTGTCGTGTGCAGTAGGGCTGTTTTTTTGGCTAGTATCACACCGACAATCGGGCCAATCTTCGGCCACAGTTGGACTGACAGTCGACCTTCCTCCGGCTACCAGTGTCGTTAGCCATTGTCGGCCTGATAGAGGTTGTTCGAAATCCGTAAAGATTTTTTTCAGTAAAAAATTTTTTTTCAGTAATGAAATAAATGTTCACCAAATATTCTATTTTTCACTAAAAATGTTCAACTAACTTGAATTGGCGATTTATCAGTTTTTCTTATTGCAAATTTATGAATCGAAATTTGAATTTTCAAATTTTTCCCTTGTAATTCCCGAAGTAAATTTTTTTTTTTAATTTGGGCGGTTCGCGATTGTCTTTGGTTTTAGATTGCTCTCTGCTCGACTAATCAGAGAGTGAAATAGCGCAGAAAACTCCGCGTCGCTTTTAAACTCCACAAAGTTCAACTCCGGATCTAACGGCTCAGGTTTTACAAAGGTAACTAACTGTCCGTTCATAATAGTAGTACATGCGTTTACTGACTTTTCAGATTGTAACCGGACTCTTCTTCCCGGACGGTGTGTGGTCGTTCTTTGTGAAGGAACCTTGAAAATCTCGTGTACTTGAGACATGAGTACCCGATTCTATTTGTCTCTTTTGGAAAAACTAGTAAGTACACAAATTACTCGTTCTCCGTCATTCCCGATAATATATTGATTGAACGAACTTACCTGTAAATGAAGTTCGATCCTAATTGTATGAGCGTCTCCTCCGAATAGATCAAATGGTAGTCCCCCTACTTCCGGTCAGTCCGACCACGATTTTCAAAGTTAAATAAAGAAAATATGGCGCGCGTTCCTCTACTGTTCTGCGATACGCGAGCCTCTTCATTTATTGAAAGTGTTGCCGTATTAACTAGGGATCTAATTAAAATTAGATGATGGGTGTTTAAAACAGGATGGGTTTGATCTATTCAGAGGAGACGCTCATACAATTAGGATCGAACTTCACTTACAGGTAAGTTCGTTCAATTAATAAATTGTATTTCGCGTCTCCTCCTCAAGATCAAATGGTAGATGTTGAAAGCAACAAGATATACGGCAATTTATTTTATTTGTTACAATGGAGAAACATTAAAAATATTTGATACTTTTATGTCAAAATAGGAGAGACCAAGAAAAACTTCTCGCTTCAAGATAAATTAAGTATGGGAATTCAATATACAATTAGCGAATTGTAGGCTATTTTCTACGATAGGACAATCGTAAAATCTAGCAAACGTGTTTGAATTCTTAGTCCAGCCAGCTGTCTTTCTAATTAAATCCAAATCAACTCCAAGATTCTTAGCAGTAGAAGTAGCTGCATGTCGCGTACTATGCGCAGAAAAGATTTCTGTGTCAATTCCGCTCTTCGTTAAGATATCCTAAACCCAATGACTCAGTGTCTGCGATGAGACGGCTTGATGAGGTTTTCTGGTAGAAATAAACAATTTCCCACTGGATTTTCGTAAAGACTTCGAAGCTTCCAAGTGAGATTCAAGAGCCGACGCAGGACACAGTTTCTTGTCTGGATAATATGGTAAAAGTAAAATCGGTTGCGCTTTATTGCGACCCGACGTTTTCATCTGATCTGTAATCCTAATCTCAATTGAAGTTGGAGTCTTTTTGATGTTACTGATTTCAATAGAAGCAAAGGTTTGCATTCTATAACTTGTAGTGAGAGCTAAGAGCGTCACAAGCTTTTTAGATGAATCTTGAAAATTCAAGTCTTCATTAGTCGGTTTGGAAGAAAAATAATTTAAAACCACCTGCGGATTCCAGGTGTGGTCGTATCTGGGGCGAGCTGGTCTTAATCTCGAAATTCCTTTAAAAAACCTTTGTATTCTCTCATCGTTGGTGATTCGAGAATCTGCAATCAATGACAACGCAGACCTAGTACAGTTGATTGTACTATACGAAGAGCCTTTTTCGTACTCTTGAGTAAGAAATTTGAGAATCTCAGGAACTTCTGGCTTATAAGGATTTATAGAGTTGCGTTGAGAAAAGGTCCACCATTTCTTGAGAGCCACATCGTAGTTTTTCATTGATGAGTTTTTAATCGAAGCCACAGATATTTCAAGTGAGGTTTCTGGAATTCCTTTTCCCCTCAATGCTTGCCGGACAACCTCCCTGCCACCAGGGTAAGGTGTTTCCAAAGTGGATGTGGTTCCCTATTACAAGAAAGTAGGAGATTCATTTTTGGCTCAAAATAAATTGGTTCTTGGATCAGCATTGATTGAAAAGCAGGGTACCAAGGCTGAGTAGGCCAGTCTGGAATAATTAAAATACCCTCAGATTCCTCAGATTTTATTTTGTTAAGGGCCTTTAGAATAATTGCAAAAGGTGGGAAAGCATAGAAAAAGTATTTTTTCCAAGACAACGTAAAAGCATCTGCTGCTACAGAACCGGGATCCTTTTTCCACGATACATAAGTCACACATTTATTATTTGTTCGGCTAGCAAATAAATCAATATTTGGTTTTCCAAATTGTTTAGTTATTTTTCTAAAGGCAAAATCAGCTAATTCATATTCAGTTTCTGGCAATAGTTTCCGAGATTCGAGGTCTGCTTCGAAATTTTCTTTGGAGCTAATATAAGAAGCAAATATGAAAATATTTCGTTCTTCACACCATTTCCAAATTTCTCTAGCTGTCTTGTCTAAATGAACATGCTGAATTCCTCCCATTTTATTAATGTAACAGATAGCTGTTGTATTATCTATTCGTAATAGAACATCACAAGAATTTAAATTTCTTTTAAAGCAGTG
The DNA here is from genome assembly GCA_932178445.1 of Andricus quercusramuli. Taxonomy (NCBI): domain Eukaryota; kingdom Metazoa; phylum Arthropoda; class Insecta; order Hymenoptera; family Cynipidae; genus Andricus; species Andricus quercusramuli. The sequence continues at coordinate 99,786 of CAKNXH010057297.1, forward strand.
AAGGCCAAAGAGAGCAGCCTTTAATTCTAATGCATTTATATTAAGTTCATGTTCATCTTGAGTCCAAAAACCGTGAACTTTCTCAGAACTGCAGACAGCACCCCAACCAGTAAGGGAAGCATCTGTGAAAATTTCGATAACAAATTCGATGTTTCTTAGAGATTTAAAACCCGACATTATATTGTTTTCCCACCATAATAGGTCGTTTTTATTTAATCTTAAGATGATTTGAGCATCAAAATTGCCTTTGTTATGAAAAAGCGCACGATTCTTCTGTCTCTCAAAATCTTTTGTATACAACCAAATGTAAGATAAAGCAGGACAACAAGATACGATGGAACCGATAAACTTGGCAAAGTCTCGAATTTTACATTTTGTTAATTTTTTTAATTTTTGAATCTGATTAGAAATAGCTAGTCTTTTTGATGTAGGAAGCTTCATAACCATTTCGGAAGAGTCGAGGATATAACCTAAAAACAGACAACAAGTACTAGGAATAACCTGGCTCTTTTTCTCGTTGATTAAAAACCCTAACCTTTGTAGCAATTCACGAGTTTTGCTGAGATTTTTAAAGCATTGGGAGTGCGTTTGACCAATTAGTAAAAAATCATCAAGATAAATAACTGAAAGAAACCCCGACATTCTGAGATAGGACACTATTGGCCTTAAAAGCTTCGTGACAATGTAAGGGGCCGTGCAAAGGCCAAAAGGTACACAAGAAAATCCGTAAAGTTTACCATCAAATTCAAATCTTAGATATTTTCTATGACTTACGTCGACCGAGATTGAGTTAAGAGCATCTTTTAAATCTAAGGACACCATCAAGCAATCCTTACTCATTAATCTAATCGCAGTTTTGTGATCTTCCAATTTAAAATGTTCTGTGTGAACAAATTCGTTTGATTTTTTCAAGTTCAAAATAAACCTATTCGAACCGTCCGGTTTCGGAACTAGAAAAATAGGCGAAAGGAATTGGCCTTCCGAAGGAGTACATTCTACTACGACTCCCTTTTCAGTAAGTTCAGAAATTGAGGAAAAAAGCTGGGTTTTTTCCGATGCAGAAAAATTTCTATGATTTACATACTGTTGATGTGGGATTCTATGGAAGGGTATTTTGTAACCCTGAACCCAAGATAAAATAATCGGGTCTGAGGAAATTGTTTTCCATTCTTCTATAAAATACCTGAGCCTACCAGTCACCGTACTTACTGAATTATTTAATTCCTCCTGAAATTCCCCTTGTTCTTGTTGGCTGCCTTGAACTGAGACTGCGGCTGATAGGGTTGTTGGAACCGGCGATTCTTCACAAAATCCTGTCGAGGAGTCTCTGACGGTTTCTGCCCGCCTCGCAAAGAAAAATTGTTCCTGTGTTGGTAACGAGGCAGGCTCTTCGAGTTTTTTGAAGCCGTTTGAGACTTGACCTTTACGGGTTTAAATTGAGTTGATGTGCGATCGACTAGCTTCGCTGCTTTCACCTTTTCTACAAGATCGGAGCCAAATAAAAACTGATCTGGAGTAGTAGCAGCTAAAGCTTCTTTGAGAGGTGGCTTGTAGTTCACCAAAACAAGACTTCTTCTGATGACAGTTTCTTCCTGAAACAAGTCTGAGAGCATTCTGCATGAATCAGATATAGGTTGCAGAAAAGAGGCATTGTCAACACCTTCATTATTTTCAGTTTCCGACGTATCCAAAATGGTTGAGATCGCTTTCGCTGAGGCTGCTATGCACATCGATAGCTTTTCTTGTCTGAGGGCAATTCTTTTATCTCTGGAATGAGTACTTTCCGGCAAATCTTTGAATTCTGGATTTAATTTTGGCGGGGCGAAGAATTTACAATTCTCTGGAAGAGGATACTTTTTAATCAATTCTGATTTCTCTTCAGAAGGCAAGCCGAGTTGTTTTATCTCCTTCCAGCGAACTTCTAAGTCATGGTCGATTGGCGGAGCTGGCGTCTTATCCTCGGTTAAGCGCTTCCCGAGTATTTTCTGGACGCTCGTGGTAAGAACCTTACCAGTGGGGAAATCGGTGTTGGCAGAAGCACTGGTGCCAGGAACTGGATCTGCAGTTGACCCAGGATGCACAGAAACTACATTTGCAGTGTTGTCTGTAGTATTTGTTTCTGCATTGTCAGAATTCTGCTCTGGCAAGAAGGTGCTCTTATTCCCACTGTCGGAAAAGTAGAAATCTGCTCCGCCGGTAAGATCATAATCGATCCATGATGAGGAAGGACCTGAATCAAGGCAACAGGAAAAATAAATATTTCTTACTGGAAAATAAAAATGTATTTCACAGTTGGCTTAAAGCTCATCAAAATTCTGAGATCTTTTTTGGTTAGGACCATTGACTCATCAGCATATGAAATTCTTTTTATGTTAGAACCACTGAATTCTAGTGGGTTAGAGCCCGCATTAGGAACAATAATTTGAAAAAAGTATTTTTGGTTAGACCAAATATTTTTACTGGATTAGAGTCCACATTTAAGCTTATCAGCAAGAGCAAACAATTCTTCTCATGTTAAAACCATTGAATTCTAACGGGTTAGAGCCCGTATTAAGAAAAATATCTTAAAAGAAATATTTTTGGTTAGACCAAATATTTTCAAAGGGTTAGAGCCCAAATTCAAGCTTATCAGCATATGCATACTTATGTTTAGGTTAAGACCATTGCATTTAGGCAGGTTAGATCTCTCGTTGAAAACGAAGTCTTAAAAGAAAACATTTTTTGGTTAGACCAATGATTTCTATCGGGTAAGAGCCCGTAATTGAGAACAATGTCTCAAAATACAGGATAGATTCTGTCAAGCGACTTGGCATGTGCCTAATCATAACGCTGAATGCCATCTTAGGTCGAATCGAGATGCTTATTGGCAATATTCAGGTTAGAGCCCGAAAATTGACTGAAGCAAACATTTTACAGGTTAGAGCCCGATAAATGTTATCAGGAACATATTTACAACTAAAAGAGAAAACGAGCGTACCTGGATTGATTGATTCTGACATAGACGAATCAGAACCAGACACTCTGCGGCGCCTCGCCTTTGCTTTCTTTGCCCTCTTTGCATCCCTCTCCAGCTTTTTCATTCTAAGGAGAAGCTTTTTGGCCTTTTTTGAATTATAAGTTTCATCTTCTGATGAACTCGATGACGTAGATGACGACGACGAGCTGCTGCGTCTCACCTTTTTCCCTTTTCCCATTGTAATAATTATTAAATTATAATATTTAAAAAACACGTCAAGTGTGACTGACATGAAAGAAAAGAATGAAGAGGCTCGCGTATCGCAGAACAGTAGAGGAACGCGTGCCATATTTTCTTTATTTAATTATCCAATTGTTTACCACAATTTCAACTTAATTTTGACCAGAAATAAAACTCATGCTTTCAGCACAAAATTTTAATTCTAATTTGTTAAATTAAGTTTCAATTGCGTTATTTGATGCGAGAGAAAAAAGGATCTACATATTGGTTTTATAAGAAAGACAAAAGTTTCAATTTTGTAAACCAAACCTCAAAATTGGTAGCAAAGCGCAAGTAATAGCCCGCGAAGCGATTCCACCACTGCCACCAACACTTACTCAGCTTACGACAGACTTAAGAAAAAATAAGCGTTACTGAAATTGTTCTCATTTTCTTCCAAGCAGCCCGGAGGTCCAAAATGCCAATCCTTATTATGTTCGAAGAATTGTTTTTTTATTTTGCGAGATCGTTGCTTCACTCTCTTTTAACTGAAGATGCCATACTTGCTGTTCGCTGACCAATGTTGGGAATGGGTTTGACAAAAAAGAAAAACAGTTTCTGGGACCAAAAAAACTATACCCTTTCGAGATTTATTTTCAACTTAAGGATACACGTTTTTTTCTTTAACACTTTTTAATGCTTGCCTATCACTACCACCTTTATTCCTTTAAATTAGAAACAGCCCGAGTCGAAATATAGGCCCTACTTTGACGCTCTTCACGCTGTCATTTGTAGGGGCTAAGGTTTTAAAGTAGAAGCTATTCCAATGTGATTTTTGCTCCTACTTTGGCGCTCTAATGGGCACAAAATTCCAAATCTTCCACTTGGAGCGTCAAAATAGGGGCTCAGTTTTCGCTTCTACTTTAATGCTCCACATTCTACCTTCCCGGACAAAATAAAATTATTCGACGAAAGATTAACAAGAGTAGAGTACGACGAAAACATAGCGACATTTGCGCAATATTTTAAGTTATTTTGCATAATCATTCAACAACAATTTCTTATTGAGCATTGAAAACAACGTGTATCTAATATTGAATAAATGAATATACAACATAATTTTGGTTTTTTCATTCGTCAACAGATCCTAAGTTTCATGTAATTAAAAATGAAAACTACTATTTGTTGTTAAATGAGAATGCAAAATGTTATGAAATATGTACACAATGTCACAGTGTCCTCGACTCACTCAACTTTTGTTAATCTTTCGTCAATTAATATGTTTTCCGTGCACTTTCATATTCCTTTCACTGATGAGTTATGAATCCTTTTTCCCTTATAATTGTTGTATTAGAATCTTTTAAAGTAGAGCGAAGTAATTATTGATATCACAAAATGAACAATTATAAATCTCTGACAGTGTGTTTCGAAAACGAACGAAGTTCTATAATGAAGTAAAACATATTAGGATATAAATATCGAAGTACACATATTATAGAACAGCATAAGTTTTATTATCCTGCTCGTTTTCCTTGTTTTGCGATTCCACTTGTACTAATGTTGGTTTTTCGCCTTCGGAACCCATATAAATATGAACTTATTAATTATTTTTATTGTTCAATCACATATACGTAGAAGACGTTTATACATTTTAATATTCTTTCAAAATAATAAATTTTTAATAATCTTAAGAAGATAATTATTATTACTACAATAGTACTAAGTAACAAAATTAAGTTGGGTTAAGGCCCCATTAACTAAAAATGTCACTGTGTTGTGTTCTTAATAAAAAATATAGAATAACAATAAAATCTAGATTTAAATCACAATTATGTTAATTTTTGGCCATGACATTTATAACTTTTGACCTAATGAAGATATTCATTATTTTCTTCCATGTTCGAATAGCGTTTATCGTCTTCTTTCAAAATGCGATAGAAAATTGAAAAAAGGTGCAAAATTAACAAAATGGCCGCGGTTTTTATCAAACAATTAAAAATCGATTTTCTCAAAAAAAACCCACATTTAAATATATGCCAATTTTTTTTTTTTTGAGCTCGCGCTTTGGTAATAGTTTAGCTCGCAACGTGCTCATAAAATGCCTTTCATCTATTAGCAGAAAATTTGAAAACCATTCAGAAGAATAAAAAGTGTGGGGCTTTCAAGAAAATCTTTTTCATCCGTTTCTTTGAATTTCGAAAACATGAAAAAATACATTTTCTGGAAAACCATACTTTTTCTATTTTTCCACAAAATTTTGAAAAGTTTCTAATCATAGAAGAAAGGCATCTTATCAGTATCATACCAGCAGACTTACAAGATATCTTCATTATCAAAGTAAAAGTTTAAAAAATGGCAAAAAATTCAAAGTGGGTTTTTTTAAGAAAATCGATCTTTCATTTTTCAAGAAAAACCCCTTTTGTTAATTTTAAACCTTTTTTCAATGTTCTGTCGCGCTTTGGAAGAAGACGATGAACACTCAATTAAGTCAAAAGTTATGGAGGTTTAAAGAAAAAAATTGAGTTTTTGCACCAAATTCAAACACAAAATTCAAATACGCCTAACTTTATGGGATTGTTTTTTTGCAAATCGGAAAAATACGTATCGCCTAAAAACCGTCGAAAAACAACATATTTCCTCCCGAGAGATTCACCGATTCCAAATGCAGAACCCTGCCTGATTTGAAATGGATTCGGTCGTCTGAAGAATAAAGTTAAATAGTTTCAGAATCGAATAAGAAAAAATAAATGACATAATAAGGTACAATTTTGAAAATAAATACCATTAAATAAAATTTAAATCGCGGGATATTTGAAAAAAGATTATTAAAATAAGTTGTAAAAATTTTAATATTGTCAATATTATTTATTGTGGTATTGGAATGAAAACATTATGAATTATTTTTAACAAATTCTGTAAATAAGTAATGGAAGTTAATAGAAATAAAATTATCTTTTGAGGGTTTTGCAAAAAAAATAAGTAACTAATTATGAAATAATATGTATACAGAGTATTTTTTGGTTGAATTGAATGCAAGTAAGTTAGATTTCGAGTCATTATTATGAAAAAATGTGATTATATAGTACAATGTAGAAGTGGGACGATGGTCGTGGGGGTTAAGGCGTAGGCTTTGAACCCACTCCGTCGGCTTGCGGGTTCGATTCCTGCCTCGCACTCTGGAAGAGTCTCGGTGGATCATGCGGTGAACACTTGCCTAGCAAGGGAGTTGTTCATCTCCGGAGGGTCGTGAGACCGGTACCTCTAGAGAAAAAGGTTCTCTAAGTTCTTAAGGCTGTTGCTCTTGGTAGTTCGGAACCCACCTTAAACTGTAGGTCCCCCTCCCACCACCAAGTATGTGTGTGGGAGGTGTGTGAAGGAATAGGGAAGAGATACAAGAACAATGTAAACCCTCAGGGGACACATTAGAAGCTTCCATTCCAGACTAGTACAATGTAAAGTAAAGTGATCTATTCACCGCTATAGCTAGCACTTTTGCTTCCAACTGAATTGTGTTTTTTCTTTCATATCATTTGACTTTAAAAGAGCTACTCAGCCTACTTCTCTACTTTCCTTCGGAATCATTGAGAAGTGAATGACATCTTGTTTTTTATCATCTATCCACCAGACCAGCGCAAACTTCTTTTTCAGCCATTTCAGATATTATTATTTTAATATTTATCACGAAAACAAAGATATTTTCTTTAACTATAACCAATAAAATTGACATTTCTACAAACTGCGGTGTTCGAGCTAGGAGGAAACAACAAAGTATTTGTTACGCGAGCGCAGGCGTCCAGGCAACGACGCCATATTTGAGCGTGAAAATTTAAAATTTCAGTTACTGTATGCGAACTGCAAAGAGAGCGAAGTCAATAAATCAAAGTTAATAATACGTCAAAGCTGTTTGATTCCAGGTCTAATTATATCGGAGAAATGTTTATTTCCTTATTTCTAACCGTGTTTGTACTTTCGGGACCATTGTCGTTAAAAACCACCCAATCGGACAAACGGCACCTGGTGCCGACTGTAGTAAAAGAAAAAATATATAAAGATAATATCAAAGATAACATTATACAGTTATAGGTACTTGGTAGTCGCTATCCTATCTATTTCATAAAAGAAGTTACTTTACAGAGTAAAAGATATATAAGAGCAATTCCATGTCAAATCATCTGAAGAATTTCAGCCATTGTTAATAGTTTTGATGAAAATTCTAGTATCCTTCCTCTTAGATGTTGCAAGGAAAAAACCCAACATAATTGTCGAAAAAATCCAAAAACTTTGGAAATATTCAAAATTAAAATTTTTGGTCTTTTCTTCTTTAACTTTCATAACTTTGGTGATTTTAATTATATTAAGCTATATTTTTTCAATTATTCGTAATGGGACGCAGTTTTAGAAACATATTTTTTTTAACGGCGTCCTATTACGAATAATTGAAAAAAATGACCTTGATATCACTAAAATCATGAAAGTTCTGAAAATTTCAGAACAGAGAACCAAAATTTTCAATTTTGAATATCCTTCAAGTTTTTGGATTAAGAAAAAAATTATTCTAGCGTTTTTCTTTCAACACCTTGAAGAACGTATACTAGAATTTTCATCTGAATTACTAACAATAGCTGAAATCATTGAGATGATTTGACATAGAATTGCTTATGATTACGATATTTTTTAAGAAATGTGAAGAGATCGACTTTTGAGGTTAGAACTTTTATTCAAGACCCTCCATTCAACTTAACAAATTTTAAAATTACAATTCACAACAAAGATAAATATTATGAAAAAGAAAAGATACAGCATTAGTGTTGAGCCAATTTTCCTCTGGAATAGATGTGTTGATATTATATCAAACTTTGTATTTGATTTTTGTTAACAAAAGTTATTATGAAATGTTATACAGAGATTAAGAAGTGTTTATCGAGGAGTTGAAAAAATTATTTTTGAAATTTAGAGATTGAGAAGTGTCTAAGGAGGAGTTAAAAATATAAAAAAATTTACAGGGCGTTGAAAGAGAACTTGAAAATTCTGTGAAGATTATAGAGCTTCAAAGGAGACGTTAATAAAACTCAAGAACGTAGAGACAAGCGCTGCAATGTAGGGGCTAAGATTTATGTAGAAGCAATACTTCCACTTAGAGCATCAAAGTAGGGCCTATATTTCAACTCGGGAGGGCATGCTTATAAATTCTGGGTAGAGAGAGATTTTAAAGGAAAGAAAAGAAAAAACTAGTAGGGGTGCCCTGAAGCTAATTTTTTTCGAAAGTCTTGTCACTTCGGAATTCATTGCAGATCTCGATTCTAGAGCATTTTTTACGTTCAAACGCGCAAAGACGGAAATCGCAGATAGTGCCGTTTTTTCAAGGCCACTTTGAAAAAAATTTGTTTGCTTGCTTATTTCTGCATACAAATAGTAGAGGGAAATTAATTTTTACAACGTCCTGTTAACAAAATAGTATTTTTTTAGTATACGTATACAGTCAATGTATATTTGTAAAGTAATAATTAGTAACAAAAATTTTTCTAACATGAAATAAAAATATTACGTCACGCATGATTACAATTGTAAGAACATATGGCTTTGAGTAAGTTTTGATCATATTGAGCATGATTCAGTGAAACCTTATATCCACCCCATGTTGACAGAAAATCAAAATGGACTGACTGCATAGCTTACTCACTATAAAAACCAAGACCTTTTTTGTATACGGAACACAAATCAACGACGTGTTTTAATTTATAACCGAATACATGAATTTCAAACTAAAAAGATAAATTTGCAAACAAAAAACAAACAAATTCTCAAAAAATGAATTTTCAACGAATGAAATCACTTTTTAATCAAAAAGATAAATTTTCAGCTAATGAGAGCACTCTTTTGGAGTAACTGAAATGTTTAAATCCAAGTAACTTGTTTTAAATTTCTGAATGGATTGTTCATATTCTGCATGTTGTGCACTTCCAAAACAATCTTCATCAACATTCTTGAAGCAACTCAATACAACAACGTATTTCAGACATTCTAGATTACTTTTCGCTCGGAGAGCATCAATTTTGCTCTGCAAAATTTTGCAAGAATTTCCATTGAAGCCTGTACCACCGTGAGTAACTTCTCGTTTAACATTGCTCTTTTTAATCCAATCGTTTGTTACTTCCTCACATTCTACTGACATTTTATCAATCAGTGTGTTGACAACACCAAACATCAAATGCAGTTTGGGTGGTGGAATAATATCGAAAATTGTAGTATTTTCATCGTCAGAAAATATTGGTGGGTGTATGCAACTTTCGAAATCCTTGGCTTCTTTTTTTTATTACCTTTTTCGGACCATGCTTGATAATTACTTAAACAGTTACCGATTCTGCGAAACTCATCAAGTTCTTTCAATCCGTTGTACACTGCATTTTACTACTTTTAATGCATAAAGATTAAGCAAGAACAATTCACTTGACACACTATTTGTTAAGTTTAATCGTTGAAGGGGGAGTACACAGGCACAGAAAAACACTCGAGGTAAATAATTTACGTCACAACTTTATTAAAAAGAACATTCAAAAAATCGAATACACGCTCAGCCACGCTTCTCCGTTCCGGTCAAGCGTAGCACTGACTGCTCCGTTACATTGCCGCTACATCTCGCTGCGCAGAGCCCTCTCGCGTTACAATTTTGAAGGAAATTTAAAATTTACAGTTATTTGCGCTCGCAGTTCCGACATCCTCCCACCTTGAGTCTCTGACTCAACTATTCCCTTTCAATTTTGAAAAGAGCGTGGTTTCTTAATAATTCGGCCACTACGAGTTTTATGCTCTTTTTCCTTCGAACTCTTAACTTGACAATCCTCTGAGCTTACAACAGGCTCACTCGCAGTTTGATCAGAAATTTTATCTCGCATACCTTCAGCTATGTTTTCGCTGGAATAGCTCAGCTCTAATGGATGAACACGTTGTACAGGACGCTTGAAAGTTCCATTTTTCGTCCTCAAACAGACGACACGCTCAGCACCATCTTTTCCCGCGATTAATTTCTCAATGCGTGCCAGAGGCCAATCAATTAAATTTTCCATGATCTCTTGCTTACGTTGGTATCTAGATTTAAGATCAAGTCTGTTTATCATGTCAAGATCTGGCATTTCACTTTGTCTGAGATCATGTAAGAACATTGCCGGAGTCAGAGGCTTAAGATCGCTCGGGTCCTCTGATACATATGTCAGAGGACGTGAATTCAAAGTCAGTTCGCAATCGCATAACACCGTGTACATTTCCTCGTAAGTGAGACACGCTTTTCCTAAGACTTTGCGAAGAATAACTTTCATCACCCCAATTAAACGTTCCCACCAACTTCCCCACCATGAAGCAGTAGGTGGATTAAATCGCCAATCTATTTGCCTCGCCTGACTATACTTAACGACGGTCTCCCAGTTTAATTTTTTACAAGCAGTATCGGCACCGACAAAATTAGTTCCGTTGTCACTATAAACAATAGCCGGTCTACCACGGCGTCCGATAAATCTACGGAAACTATTCTAGGTGAACTGCTCTATAAATGGCACACGTATACAGGCATATCCAGGCCTTCTTCTGACCGCGCAAGTAAACCGGACCCGCAAAATCAACACCGATCACTTCAAATACAGCCGCGTCCTTGACATGATGAATAGGCAAAGGTGCTGGATGTACCTGCATAGGCTTTGAGTTATACCTATTACAAATCACACATTTCTTTATAATAGAACGTACCGCTTTACGCATTGACAGAATCCAGAATTTTTCGCGTAGTTGACACATAACTGTCTGCACTCCCGCGTGACACATGTTCTCGTGAGTCTCTCTTATAAGCAACTTAACCGCTCGGTCATTCGAATCAAGTAAGATCGGACATAGAAAACAAAAACTATCATCGCGTTCTACAATTTTTGTCTTGAGACGAATTAAACCATCAGAATGTACGAATGTCGATAAAGTAGATAATTTTTCTTTATTCTCATGGAAAAACTTTTATTCTGTAATACCTTCAAAAATTGTGTTTCAGCATTGTGAATCTCTTCAAACGTTAGCTTATTCCCTTTAGTCAACTCGCCGCTGAGTTGGTAGTTCTTGAATTTCAACATTATCGCAAAAAATCTAATCATTTTGTTATATGACGAAAACTTGTCCACAATTTCAAAATTCACCTGGTCGTTTACATTCAACATAGATACTTGAGGCGACCTCCGCATTTCCACCCCAACCTCATCCTCATCAACCTCTTGTCTCAAGCAGGGCCAGTCGGCCTCCTCGCGTCGCAGCCAGTCGGGCCCCTCCCACCATCGCGAGTCTAACAGCTGTTTTGCTTGACATCCGCGTGACGGCAAATCGGCAGGATTCAACTCACCCGGTACGTATTTCCACGTTCCCAAAGAAGTAACAAGTCTGATTTCCTTCACTCTATTCCACACAAACACGGCCCACTGTATATCCCGCTGAATCCATGCCAAGACAATTGTCGAGTCCGACCAGTAAAACACTGGGACGTCGGTGTAACTGAGGGCATCTAAGATTTCTTTGGTCTGTCGAGCTCCTATGGACGCAGCCAATAATTCTAAACGTGGGATCGACGTACCTTCTGGGGAAACACGTGTTTTCGCACCAAGATAAACTAAGTTCGTCTTCTCTCCATCCTTCACGCGCAAAAAAGTTACAGCAGCATACGCCGATTTGCTGGCATCACAAAAGGTATGAATAGAGAATTCACCTGTACCGAACTTTCTCGCGATCTCAATCTTTCCTAAATACGGTAACTGTTCTTTCCAATGTAAAAAAGTTTTTCGCGTTTCTTCATCTACGGGAATGTCACAATCAATCTTTTGCTTCCACAGACTTTTTAACAACAATTTGGGCAATAGAGTCACGGGCGAAGTAAAACCGACCGGATCAAAGACTTTATGCGCGGCCGATAAGATCGAGCGCTTAGTGACTTCCACGTCACAATCATCTCTCCATAAAGCTGGATTTACCGCAATCGTATCACGCACTTTATTAAACAACAATCCGAGGACTAACGTCGTTTCTTTACCCGTTCCATCGCGCGTGTATTCCCAGCATCTCAGATAAAAACTGCCAAGCGCCATCATCTCTTCCGCTGACGCCATGAATGTGTGTAATTTTTCTTCGGATTCTACACTGGTTACACAATTATCCACGTAAAAAGATTGAGATAACTTTTCGATAACTTTTTGAGACCATGACCCTTTCTCTTTAGCCGCAGCTAGCAACAAGTTCGAAAAATGTAATTTCAAAACGGCACCCAATAAAAACGGACTACACTTGAGACCGAATACTACCCGCTTATGCCGGAAAATTTTCAATCGTCCGTCATCAACCCAAAGGAACCTAAAATAATCGCGGTCTTTAAGATTTATCTCGATCTGTAAGAATGCCTGGCGAATGTCAGCCAAAACCGCTAGCTCGTAATCCCGAAATTTCAACAGCGTCGAAGGTATCAACTCAATTAAATTCGGCCCTTTTTCAAGACATTGATTTAGGGAGGGAAACCCCTTTACGCTTGCGGACGCATCAAATACCGGTCGTATTTTCGTTGTACTCTCTGCTTCGACAACTGGGCGATGAGGCAAGTAATGGTACATGGAGCTCGCCTCTTCTACTACTGTCTCAATAATGCCTTCGTTCTGCCATTCTTTAAATACTTGATCGTACCGAAAAAACGAATCATCTCGCTTCAATTTCTCTACAGTCTTGTTTAACCTTCCTTTAGATAACTCGAAAGTTTGAGAAATAGGCGCGTGGTCATCCATCCAAGGCAAATCTACGGAATATTTTTTATCCTTAGTAAATACTACAGTTTTCAAAAAATTATCTTCCACGATCTGCTCTTTTACTAATTGATTTGCTTTTTCAGTCGGATCCTTGATACCTAAAACGTCGAGACTCCACAAATCTGGAATTTTCGCAGTATTTACAAACATAGACAGAGCGACAGTAGCTGCATCTGTTCGCTCGGCCCCAGGATTTCTTTCCATGAGAGCCCAACCCAACATAGTTTCAAACGCTACAAGGCCGTTGCTTAACTTGAATTTTCTACCCGTCATCAGTTTTCCAGCAACATCCGCGCTTATTAATACGTCAATAGTATTATCATGATTTCCGCGTTCAGGTGCTAAGTCCGAAAGTAAAATATTATTTCTTTCCAATTCGTCCAAAAAAGAGCTTTTCTCTACACTCGGAATATTTTCGCAAATAATACGCTGATCCATAGCCTCAAAATTGCATGCGTATTGTTTGTCACGACTCCTCATACGAATCAAAAAAAAATTATGCCGCTGACTATCCGTATTTAACCCGCCGAACAGTGAATGTTTCACTTCTTTAGTCGCGATAGGAGTATAACCTAAAAACTTTGCTACGTCACTGCGAATATACGACCGATGTGAGCCACTATCAATGACTACTCTAGCTTTCTCTTCTCTAATTCGGAATACAGAACAACGCGCATAGTTTGCATATATACATCGGGCGAGTAAGAAAAAATAGCAAGATTTTGCTCTTTGTTTGCGTTTATCGTTTCCCCGACGCTACCTACACTTGTTACGTCCGCGTTACGAGAATTATCCCGACAAACAAGAGCCGAGTGGTTCCTACCGCATTTTGAACATTTCAA
>CAKNXH010057307.1:15016-37908 GCA_932178445.1 Andricus quercusramuli
AATTGCAACAGTTTACATATTAATTTTGTTTCCTTTATTAATTATAATGCCATATTACTTTACCATTACTTTAGCATTACTTTACCGTTACGCTGTAGCGTAATGTTTGCGTTCGGCCGGTCCGCCAGGGTAGTGTACTAAAACTCTACTGATAAAGTATTTTGCTTTTGTTGTCAATTATTTGATTCAGCTGCTAAATCAAATATAGCTAAAAATGGTTTAAATGATTGGAAGCATATGGCAAACAGACTAAGAGAACATGAAGTTTCACAAAATCACATGTCTGCGTATAAAATTTGGTTGACACCGAACAAAGATCAAAATTAAACAAAAATATTGACGAAGAACAACAAAAACTTTTAGCCCGTGAGCAGAAACATCGGAATAATATCTTACATAGGTTAATTAGTACAGTAGAATTTCTAGCTACCAGAAATTTATATTTTCGCAAAATGGAAACTTTTTAGGCCCGTGGAATTACCTGCAAAGTATGATGTGGTAGTGAAAGAGCATTTACATCGACTAATTTCAAAGGAAGTAAGTGACCACTATTGCGGAAAAACAATTCTAACGGAACTTCTTATGTTATTGGCGAAAAAGTTGTTAAGTTACATTGTAGATCATTTGAAAATTTCAAAATACTATTCGCTGATTGCTAATTGTACAAGAGACAAATCATGTAAAGTGCAGTATTCTCTTATTGTCAGATATGTAGACATATGTGGCAAATAGAATTCACATGAGGGAACACTTTATTTGTTTTAAATCTGTCGGAAAAAAAAAACTGGTTTGAACTTAACAGATCATATTCTTCAAGTATTGCGTGAAAATGATATAAAAATTGAAGATTGCCGCGGTCAAGCATATGACAATGTGTCAAATATGAGAGGAAAAGAAAGTGGCGTTCAAGCCAGAACTCTGGAATTGAATCCCAGAGCAAGTCTTCTACCATGTGGAAATCACAGTCTTCATCTCCTAATCTGTGATGCAGCAAAATCAAGTAATGCAACTATTGTCATCTTTGGAGTAATCCAGCGAATTTATGTTTTGTTTTCTGGGTCATCTTAGCGATGGGAAATTTCGATAACATATGTGGAATGTTTGCTTTCGAAAAATCTTTCTCCTACTCGTTGGCAAGGCAGAATTGAAAGCTTGAAGCCATTTAGGTATGAGCTAAGAAGTATGAATGCAGCATTAATTGCTATTTCTAATGATAGAGATTACGATTCGGATGTTCGCCACGAAGCTCTGACACTTTCTAATGAAATCAATGATTTTAAATTTATGGTAGGAATTGTTGTTCGGTATGGCATCTTGTTTCAAATGAATATTGTCAGCAAAGCAATACAAAATCAGTCTGCAGATCTTCTGGTAATTAAACAATTGCTAGAATCATGTCAGACTTATCTGCAGAACTATCGAAACACGGGTTTTGAAAGCGCTATGATATGTGCGAAGAAAATAGCAGCAGATTTGGAACTAGAATTAACGTTCCAAAGTGAGAAGCGAGTGCGACACAAAAGAAAAAAAAACAATTTGAGCACGAAGCACCGATGAGCTACTCGAAGATCGCGAAAGAAATTTTAAAATAAACTTTTTTTACATACTGCTCGATCAAGTGTGTGCATCTGTTGAAGAGCGATTCCAACAACTAAAAGATTACATCAAAATCTGGTCTTTTTTATATAATCTGAAAACATCTTCTGAACGCAATCTTTTGATGCCACTTTGTAAGCAATTAGAAGTGACATTAATGGTAGAGATCTCTGAGAGGAGTTAATACACTTGAAATATACTTTGCCAGAAAATGTCACAAGACCCATCGAAGAGCATTGGATTTTTTATTTAAAAACAATTTGCATGCCACTCTTTCTAACGTATGGGTCTCGTTGCGCATTTGTTAAACAACTCCTGTCACAGTAGCATACGAGGAAAGAAGCTTCTCAAAGTTGAAACTAATTAAGACATACTTGAGATCGACTATGTCGGATAATAGATGAAGCGCTCTCGCAATGCTGTCAATTGAGAAATATATTTGGAGCCTAATATCTTTTTCTGACGCCATTGAAGAATTTTCGAGAGTAAAAGCTCGAAAAGTAAAATTTATTCGATTATTTGTGGCACAAATGACTTACAATTTTCAGTCATCCAAATGACCCCGGGGGTCTGTTCCGTACCGCGCCCTCGGGTACCCAGTCCGCCACTGAATATTATAGGTCAATCGATTCGACTCGAATCAACACATCTTTTCTGTTCTTGCATCAAATTTAAATTAGGTTAATGAAAAAAGTTTTACTATAAAAAACCGATTTTCAAAATATATAAATTACCATAACTTCTCTACTCTTTAATAAAATGTATTAATATTACAGGTCAATCGATTTGTCTCGAACCAAGGAATCTTTTATATCCTTGCATCAACTTTGAATTATGCTAATGAAAAAAGTTTTACTATAAAAAACTGATTTTTTAAATATTATTGAGTGCTTGAAAAAAATGCAATAAATATTTTTAGAAATCCTACGGTCAGTTTCAAGATAATAGTGAGGAAAATAAGGTCTCCAAAGTTCAGCAATTTATCTGAAACCGTTTTCTAGTTATAGAGTTCACAAAAAAGCGTGACATCCACACACACACACACATCCGGACAATTGCTTAGAACATTGTACTAGACACTTTTAAATTAGGGAGGGTTCAATTAAATGAATTTACATTTTTTGGAAAATGTTACTATTACAAAGCTTCCTCTATGAGGAAGCAAAAGAGACTTACATCACATTTTTGACAAAAATGAGATTTTCACATCAATCAATTCCGAAAAGAAAACTGCATCCGTCATAAAACAAGAATTCTGAAAAACAAATAGATTTTATTATGTAACAAGTTTTTTTGCGACTGAGACTTGTCAATTGTCTACAGGGTAAGACCGTAAGTCACTATGTAAAGTTCTATTTGGCCTCTAACACCTGCGGTATGACAATATAACTCAGAATAACGACCGTATGTCGACTTGCGCGCTTTTTTTCACTTTTAAAAGCGTTGAGGCTCCGTCTTCAATACAATGGAGGTCGAGCTATTTTACAGATAAAAAGGCCGCGTACCCATTTTGTTCATGCAAATAACGGAAAATGTAAATTTTTTTCACAGAATGTGAAAAATATTCATCAATTTGTATGAATTATTTTGAAATATTTATAAAAAATGATTTCCATAATACTTTTTCGAGACAAAATCGTTCTCTTTGTTTTTCTAAGTTCGCAACTGAACAGATATAAGTGTCTTTTGAACTTGTACAGGAGTATTTTCCTGGCTTGAAAGAGGATTTTTTTAGATTGGGAATATAGCAATACTGCATTTGATTTAATTGTTCGCGTCTTCGAGACGCGTGAATCGCCCTATTGACGAACTTTCAATATGAGCATTCTTGATTAATTATTAGCTACTTAGAAAGTTTAAAAAAAGTTACATTATTTCTACGAAAAAAAAGCTCTCTGATTTTGTGAAAATAAGATTTCCGGTTACTCAGAAACATGAGCTTGAAAAATATTGAAAGTATCCACTTTTTTATTTTGTTAGGGAAAAACCTCCCTCTGTGATGAAGCCAATTTATTTGATACCTACGAGAAAGCAAAATGCTCATAAAATGAGCACAAATAAATAGACCTTTAGTGAAAAACATCCATAGTACTTCGCAGCGGCATTTCAATTATTTCAGTTAATATGCTGTTTTGAACAATTTCCTGCAATTTCATAAGATTAGGATAATGAAAAAGATTCCAAGGGATTTTATCAGAATTTCGAGGATTTCAGTAATTCTGAAGGAATTTTAAAGGCACCCAATGGATTTTCTATGACTTAAAATATTTCAAGTAATATAATAAATTAGATTTCATAGAATTTCTCAGGATTTGGACAGATTTCAATAGACTTCAAACAATTGACTCGCGAGAATTGAGGGATTTTAAAGGATTTCAAAGATTTGAAAATATTTGCAATAGGTTTCCAGAATTTTAAAGTATTTTCAAAGATTTTCAGGAATTTTCAAGCGCTTGAAAAAATGTAAAGGTATTTTAAACGATTTCAAAGGATGTAAAAGTATTTTGGGATATTTTCAAGACTTAAGAGAACTTTTGGAAAATTAAAAAATTTTGAAGAATCAAATTGTTATGCAGGCCTAAATAATTTCGGAAGTGTTTGATAAGACCTATAAGGTTTTAGGATATTCTAAAATATTTCAAAGGATTTTATAAGATTTCCGTTGATTTAAATAATTTTTAAGGATTTTAAAAATTCTCAAGGTATTTCTATAGTTCTCAAGGTATTTCAATCAATTTTCCCGAATTTCAGGGAATGTCGTATCAGACTTTATACAATTTCACGGGATTTGAACAGCTTTTATCATATTTTAATGGACTTCAAACAATTTTTACACAAGAATTGAGGGATTTTATAGGATTTCAACGATTTGAAAATATTTTTAATAGATTTCAAGAGTTTTAGGGTATCTTAAAAGATTTCCAGTAATTTTCAAGGGCTTGAAAAAATGCAAGGTATTTTAAACAATTTCAAAATATTTTAGGTATTTCCAAGGGAACTTGCAAAAAATTAAAAATTTTGAAAGAATTTCCAATGATATTAATAGTTTCTAGGAATAAAAAAAACTGCATGCGGTTTGACGAAATTTCATAGAATTTCAGAAGTATCTTATATGACCTATAAGGTTCTTGTATATTCTAAAAGAGTTTATAACATTTTCGTCGATTTCAACAACTTTTAAGGATTTTGAAAGTCCTCAAGGTCTTTCAATGCATTTCCCCGGATTTCGGGAAACATCAGATTTCATAGAATTTCACGGGATTTGAACAGATTTTATAATATTTTAATGGATTTCAAACAATTTCTACACAAGCATTGCGGTATTTTAAAGGATTTAGCAATATTTTGGGGACAAGTTTAAGATGTCACATTGAATATTAAAATAAAGAATACAATAGAACAAGATTGCTGTAATGTGATTCAATTTTTTGAAATGGTACAATTTTAAGCTTTTGAATTTGAAATTGCTTTATATTCACATCTTAAATGATTGAATTCAAAAATGACTATCAAGGCTTTTAATATGAAATTTTGAAATATTTAGTAGCGAAATGGTCCTGACATTTTCAATTTGAAACCACAATATTATAAAATTTAAAATTCGAAACCTCCAGAAATTAACCTAAAGTAAAACTTTAGTTTCAAGACCTCAAAGATTAAACTGTTTTCTAGTTGCACATTCAAAACAATAATTTTAAATTTTAGAAATTTTAAAAAGACGATAAATATATTATTAACAAGTATCATATCACCGTTCAAATTGCAGAATTTTAAATATTTCGAGAAATATTGTAAACCTTTAAAGTTTAATTATTCTAAATATTTTGAACTGAGCGGCCACCTTATTTATTTAAAAGGGTATCAAAAGGAATTTCATTAGATATATTATCAGCACAAAACCGATCGAATGCTTGCTTTTTCATAGTGAAATTAAAGAATTGGAAACCTCTGAAACTTATTAAGTTCAAATTTAATACCCGTAAAAATTTAATAATTAAAAAAAAAAAGAATTTTCAAACTAATTCTAGCCGGTTTGCAAAACTAACATGACCAAAAATTAAGAAACTTCAAAACGTGCATTCAAAAATATTATTTCAAATTATAGAAATTGTAAAGATGATCAAAAGTTGTAATCATTCTGAAAAAGTTGAAAAAAATTTTCTCCTACAAGAAATTTGTTTATAATAATGAAGTCAAAAATTAATATAATTATTTATATAATAATGAGTTTTTAAAGATAAAAGTTTATGAAGTTGAAATAAACAATTTTGTCACTTTGTTTGCTTATGCATAATTCGAGCTGTCTACTGATGTGGGACATTCAGTAATTATATCCAAATTATACAAGGGCATAAAAACTGAAGTGTCTATTATAGCTCATAAATAAAAATACAATTTTTTAATAAAAGTTACATTTTATTATTCCTTCGATATAATTACAAATAACGCGACAAAAATGTGCGGCTTATCATACTATCAAAAAATATATAATTTATCTCGTAAGTATTAAAAAGGAAAAACCTATTTTTTCATTGTAAATAATTGGAAACTTCCAGTAAATTGTCTGGGCGAAGTCATGGCAAAAGGTTTTTCCTTTTTCAAGATCATTGTTTCTCTCTACATATAATGTCTCATAGGACTATAAAATAACAAAATATTATAAATGTTACCTTTACATTATAAATTGTCGAAATTCTTACGTAAAGCTACTATTATGTCAGTATCTTCAAAAATTAATTGTTTATAAAATATCAGACCACTAACATCATCGCTTTTCCATTATAATAAAACTCTTATGCTTATATATAGGCACACATTATACTTTCGCATATAAAATTTTTACTTTTCACGATTGATAAAAATGATCAATAGTGCATTTAAATCCTTACTACAAATAATAAAACTATCAATACTACTCTCGGGTCTTTTTTAGAAATGGTACAACAATTCGTTACCATGAAAAAATGTAACAAACTGACAAAGACATAATACATATTTCCACACTTTAGCTTAGGTTCAAAATCACATTACATCGACATATTTTCTTTGCGAAGTAAAAATATATAATTTAATTCACAGATGAAAATCACTCACAAGTTTCATATCACAGAAAAATTAAATAGAAAGTATAAACGGACATCTAAAATAATGTTAATATATAAATTCTGTGATATATATTTACTTAAATTGATACCATATTATTTGCCTCGTTGTGTTTAAATCGGGGCAACATGATCTAAAAGAACCTCTATTATTTGTAAATTAGCATTAAAGCAGGCCCTTTGAAGTGCAGTTTTCCTATTTGAATCCGTCACATCAACACGTGCACCCCGATCAAGAAGCATTTGTACAAGTTTGGCGCGATCAATATCACTAATTTTTTTATCTTCTGACCAATAACTTTTCTTTTTAAGCAAATAATCGTGTTCAAGATTACCATTGATTTCACCGCAAGCAAAATGAAGGGGTGTGCCGTAATAAGATAGAGCGTTTATGTCTGCGCCTTTGTTCAGAAGCATTTGCAAGACATCAAAATTTCCCGCATAAGCTGCACAATGAAGAGGAGTATATCCTTCGACTTCGCCATCGTTATTATTGAATGATACAATATTAAACGATAAATTGTTAAAGGATGAACTATGTAGCGAGTCATTTTGTCCGGTTCGGATATTAATATCGGCACCACGATCCAGGAGTTCCTGCATCATTTGGCAAGTACCATTTATGGCAACAACATGCATCAAAGTTGTCCCTTTTGAGTTGTGAGCATTTACATCAAAGTTGCTTTTGCTGTCCAAAAGAGACTTGAAACTCTTATTGTCCCCGTGCTTAACAACAAAATGGAGAAGTGTTGCATAATTTGGACTTAAGATATCGAAATCCTTCTTCTGGCTCAGGAAAAAATTTATCAAGTCCCGAAATCTTGTGGTACTGTCGTCCTCCCCATTCTTTGGGAGTCTATCTTCTTCCTTCATAAAGATTTCGACTGCATTCAAAATCCTTGAGAGTAGAGATTCTTCCAGGTCTTTTTGAAGTTTAGTGGAAACATCCAACACGTCCATGTTCTGAAATGAATATGAAATTACTATCAAGCCCACGAGTTATTTCTTTGAAAAAATTAAGGGGCTAGTCTAGTTTCTCACTTTCAAAAAATCGATTTTTTTTTTGCCTAATTCGATAGTACACTATTCGGAGAAAAAGTTCCCAGAGCTATGAGAGTATGAAAAATTAAATTTTATAACCAAAAATCAGTTGCCAAAACTTTAAAAGCGTTTTTCTTAAAACTGCATTTTCAAAAACGGCTGCAACTCTAGCTCAAAGAAAAATTAACGAATCGATTTGAAATTTTGCACGAATATTCGTAACATGTTTTTACATAACATGAACTAGGATCTTTTCGATATTTAAAAAAATATAAATTTGCCGAGCAAAAAACGAGCGTTTTTTGGTGAAAATTTGAATTTTTTGTTCAAAACGCTGCCATTTTTTAATTTTTAATATTTTCGAAAGATCCTAGTTCATGGTACGGGGAAAGTCATCTAGTTTAACGCGAAAGAAAATTTTTCGAGATACTGGCATTATGAAGACCTCTACAACTGCAGCCGATTTACAACTTCATTTTTGGATGACTCGACATCGGAGTATATAACTCGGCTTTTACAGTCGATATTTTTTCATTAAATTTTGTGTATTCACTTGTCAATAGTATCTAAATATTATCGACACCAAAAATGTAGCGGTTGCATTTTCAACCAAATGTTGAATTTTCAAACCAAAAAGATGCATTTATCAAAAGACATTTGAATTTACGCGAATAAAGTTAATGATCAGCCAAGAGAGATGAATTTTCAACCAACAAAGATGACTTTTCTACCATGAAAGATGAATTTTCAATCCAAAAGAACGAATTTTCAACAAAACAGTTCAACCGTCAACTAAAAAACGACGAATTCGGGGGAAAAACTAATTTACGACCGAATAGTTGATTTAAAAAAAATTAATTCTCAACGAAAACTGTAATAGTCCATATTTCAACCAAAAAAGGTTTCAATTTGAAATCTATAACAATTGAATTCAATCAAAAAATATTTAAAATATCAATCTTCAACCAAAATTGGAATAGTTACATTTGCAGGCGACAAAAAAAAATATTTTTTACAAAATAGTTAAATTTCAACCAAATAGTTGAATTTGCAAATAAAAAAAGGTGACTTTACATTAAACATGCAATAGCTAAATTTTCAGTTCAAGCAAATAATTTTTATCAGAAGATGAATTTCCAAGCAAAAATAAAATGAAATTTCAACCTATGAGGTTAATTTTGCACACAAAAAATACAAATTTGTAACGAAATACATTTCAACCAAACAGTTGAATTTTCAAGCAAGATGAATTTTCTACAAAAAGTCTAATTTGTAACAAAAGGCATGCATTTTTAACCAAAAATGTTGACTATTAAACCAAGTCACATGGCCTTAAGGGCGTTGAAACGAGGACCCAACCTCAAAATTGAATTACCTCAGCTTAATCCATAAATTCTAAAATTACAATTCTTTTAGATAATTAGGGCATATTCCTGTTTTAATTCAATGCCCCCCCCCCCCATATTATCTAAAAAATATGTAATTCTAGTACTTATGGAGTAAACTGAGGTAATTCAATTTTCTGATGCCCTTGAAACAGGTGAGTCTTGTCTGAATTTCGAGTAATTTTGCAAAATATAAGAATTGTTTACCACCTTTTGTAGAAAATGTGAAGATTTAAATAAATATTTGCCTTCTAGACCTAGCGTCGCATGAGGACGCCAATTTAGTGGGAAACCCAATCATGAAATGTTTTGACCGCCTACAGACATACCAACATGATACCACAAAAAAGTAAAATTGCTTCAAAAATCCGTACACTGGAAATGTTTTATAATGCCAGACAGGGACGTCTGTAGGGTTGCGGGGGCCCCGGGCCGGTTACATTGT
This sequence comes from Andricus quercusramuli, assembly GCA_932178445.1. Classification (NCBI taxonomy): domain Eukaryota; kingdom Metazoa; phylum Arthropoda; class Insecta; order Hymenoptera; family Cynipidae; genus Andricus; species Andricus quercusramuli. The sequence continues at coordinate 24,586 of CAKNXH010057307.1, forward strand.
GGGGGCCCCTGACTTCTAAAAAAAAAGGTCATCGAAGTAAGAGGCGATGCAGAAGTTTGTCCAGTTGTAAAGACAGCCCTGATGCCAGATAATGCTCTTGTATAATTCTAAGTAAATTTTTCTTCAGATTTAAATAAAGTTTGGCTTCATATAATTTGTATATAATTTAAAAATGAACACTTTTTTAGGACAACTAATTTGTTTGGAAGGTTTAAAATAAAAAATTCTTCAAGTTTGAATGGTGACAATTATTTTCGATTGGTTTCGTGAATTTAATTTTTTAATTGCAAATGTTATCAATTCTTAATATTGAAATCTATCTCGTCACTTCATTACATTAGCTTATAATATTTAAAATTGAAATCAGGAGCGTGAAACCATTTTCAGCAGGTGCTGGCCGCCACAAGTGCTTGTCTGACAGAAAGTTTTTATGTAATGTTTTCTTCGATTACCAGGAATCCTGCAACGGGTTTAGAAACTCGTGGTTTAGGAATTGCTGGCCAACACAGTTTCTCATTAGAAGGGGCTAGAGACGATTGCGACTTCCGCCTCGGAAGGGCCGCCGCGCGCGAGTACTCAGTCGAGTACATTGCGTAATATTATGCATTCCAACTGGAAACGGTTCAGGCGGCCCTGACTGTTTATGTTTCGATACTCCCGATTTAGGAACAAGGGTATTTACAGGCAACTCCCGATACAGATCCTAAACCGAGTGTCGGTCGTAGAACTGAGCGTATTTAAATGGGAAAGTTACAAATTTGAGGATTCCTAATGACGTATTTTATGAAAATGCGAAGCACTGACCCTATTGCCCTCTTTTTCAGTAATTATTTTCTCTTCCTGTTTTCAAGAAACTTCACCTCTTTCTCATTTACTTCGCTCCAATGTAAAATGAATTAAGAACCCAATAAGAGAATCCAAATACTCTTGGTTGATATTTCATTCTTTTTGGTTGAAAAGTCTACCATTACATATTTGTCTCGAAAGTCCTCTCATTTGGCTAACAATTCTACTATTTGGTTGAAAAATTAACTACTTATTTGAAGGTTGTGCTACTTTGTTAAAAGTTTTATTTGATTTATTTTTTTGATGAAAATTATTTGATTTAAATGCAAATTTGACTACCGCATTATTTATTGTAAATTTATCTTTTTTAGTTGAAAATCCAACTATCTGGTTGAATCTTGATTTATTTTGTTGAAGATTTGTATTTTTTGGCACATAATCTTCTAGGTTGAAAATTCATTTTATTTCTGCTTGCAAATTCGTTTTTTTTTCTGCCTGCTTCCGTAAGACTAACTCCTTTTTCAGCCCGTTCAGGGCTAACATTACGGAAAATTCCATAATACCAAGTCTGGCGGTATACTTGACCAGTTAGTTTTACGGACAATTCCGTAATACTAGTCAGTACGTTCTTTTTTTATTTAAAATTATTTGCTTAAACCGAAAATAAAACTATTGTATTGTTCATTGTAAATTAATATTGTTTACTTGAAAATTTAACTTAACTATTTGATTGAAATTTAATGCAATTTGTTAAAAATTGGTCGTTTTTTGTAGAAAATTAATTTTTTTGTTGAAAAATTATATTTTTGTGAAAAAATTAACCATTATGTTGGAAATTCGTTTTTTTATCATTTTTAACGGAAAATTTAACTATTCTCTGCTTTATTGTAGATTTATCGTTTTCAGTTGAAAATTGAAATATTTGATTCATAATTTATATGTGCCTAATTTTGCTGATAAGTAAAATATTTGGTTGGAAAATTATCTTTTTTGGTTGAAATATTAACTTTTACATTTTTCTTTACGAATTATTTTTTTTCTGCATGAAAATTCATCTATTTTATAAGAAAAATAAACTATAGGTCAGCCAATTAGACCATTTATTTGAAAGTTTAACTAAAAAGAAATCTCCGACATATATATGATTCCGTTAGGCCAGGTCCGCAGGCACAATGCTTACTTAAAGGTTAATATTTTCTACAAAAGGTGGTACAAATTCATATATTTTGCAAAATAATGCGAAATTAATACAAGCCTAACATATTTCAAAGACATTAAAAAATCTTGGACTCTCCTTAAGGGCGTTGGAACGAAGACCCGATCTCAAAATTGAATTGCCTCAATTGACTCCATAGGTACTTGAGTAACTTATTTTTGTAGATTATTCTTATTCTAACCCGAGCATTCAAAAAAAGTTTAACACAAAGACTATACAAATTAGCAAATTTTTCGATGCAAATACAGATTTGATTAAAAACGGGAACAGGCCTTAATTATCTAAACAAAAATTCAATTCTAGCATTTATGGAGGAAACTAAGTAGATTCAATTTTGAGTAGTCTTACCCTAGAATGAAATAATTTTTACCGTTACTTAGCGGTATTCCTTTTTTAAATAAAAATGTGCACGCAACGGGCAAAACTTTTAATTGATTCATTATTGCGTTAAATGAAATTTGCGAATGACAAAACTTCAACTAAAGACTCATTTACACATCTCTTGGAAAAACTCTTCCTCTCACTCTAACATGTGACAACAGTATAAGCGCCATAAGCTTATCTCATTCTAGAAACTTTCCGAGGAAAATATCTGGAAAGTTTCTAGAATGGGATAAGCTTATGCTATTTTCACATGCTAGAGTGAGAGGAAAAGAGTCTTTCCAACAGAGGGGTAAATGAGCGTTAACGTGAACATTTTTAAACTTCATTTTATGTCAAAATTGCTAAACCGTTTTCCCCTCCACACAAACACTGCAATTTAAATAAAGTACTGCTTACGATTTAAAAAAAGTTTAATGCTAGTATGAAATATTTGCGTTCATTCATCCTCCTCACAAAGTGACGCCACTCAAAATGTAAATCGCTTCTTCATCATTGAAGATAATTTTGGCGACGAAAATAATACGTAAATAAATTAATACATCAGGTAAGCCGATATAGAAAATTATTTGACAAAATACATCTGATTAATTCAAAAGCTTCAATTTTAATTAATACTTCTGATGCAGACACAAATTACGCAAATTTAAAAAATTCAAACAAATATAATATATATAATATAATAAAAAAAATATATATACATATAATATAAATATAATTTTAGAACAATATTAAACTACAAATTTCTGTACTTACATTCATAATCTCGGATGCCATTACGTTTACTCGAATCTTTATTCTTATCTTTGCTCTGAACGCCGTACGAAGCTAATCACTAAACGTTTACCAACGTTTGTTAATGTCGACTGCGGAGTGTAAAGAGACGCCAGAGGTGGAAGTACTTCTGCGCAAGCCCAGAGCAAATTCTAACTTATAACTCCATTCGATATGCGCAGAAGCCCAGAGCGCATCATAATCTCTACACTGAAAAATGGAAAACTGATATGAAGTTGCAAACTTAGTTATTTATTTTCAAAAAGTCGTTAAGAATATTCTTACGGCATTTATATTAATTCTATTTTCTCGATTAAAGTATAAATCTTAACGGTGATTCCGATAATATGCTTGAAGTGCACTACGCAAAAGCTTCCAATGAAGGTACAGAATGGCGCAGGGCCGGCATGAGGTAAAACGCAAACGGCTCGAGCATAGGGTTACCATTTGTTCATAGTACGAAAGGAGGACACCTGAAAATTTCCTAACCTTACCTTATTAACTTACAAGCATAGGGAAGGTGGGTTCTTTTAATTTCAAATAATACAAACCACGAATATTCAATAGAATCTTTTTATTTCTATTTAGGGTTTGGTTTCAGAACGAAATCAATTTTCGGCAGTCATTGCAAACATTTTTGAATATTGCGCTTCCATTTTTTACTGCGTTGGCTTGGAGAAGTCAGAAAGGAGGACATTTTCAACGAATGGAGGACTCGGGAGGATAAGGCGGTAAAGGAGGATATGTCCTCCCAAAAAGAGGACATCATGACAGCGAGCAGGACTGGTCATTCTCTAATTTCTTATAAATGAAATGTATGTTGGTAATAAAAATAGCTGCACTACACATTTAAACCTGTTATTCTAACAATGTCCACATTTCATTATCTAGAAAGATGTAGAAAATGGAAAATATATAAAAAATGTACATTTGCTGTTAGTAGCAGACGCCTATTGGAAGAAAATGGCTGAATTTAGCGGGCTATTTGAATTTCTATGCTATAAATATTAAGATTATTTCATTCCAATAAATTGGATTGGTACATTTTATAATAAATTTAGCACTTCTAACGTTAATTACTTAATTTTACTTGACTGGAGTTTGAGATGGAAATACTGCAATCATTTCTGGCAAGTACTTTAAGCAGTATATCGACGCCTCCATTCAATATGAGTCTATGTGCTGACAGCGCTCTGTATGAGACTATTCCCTATGCTTATACACAGCGCATAGTCTCATAGACAGCGCTGTCAGCAGATAGACTCATATTGAATGGAGGCGTCGATATATTTTTTTGTCATATGTTCAGAAATAAAAATATGAATAATAATAATAATTGTATATAATAATAATTGTACTTATATTATTATATAATAATTTATTATATATATATATATATATATATGTAATAATTGCACAAATATTAATTTTATACAATAAAACACATTCCAAAATGTTTAATTTGCAAAAGCTAATTTTTTTCTATATCATTTTCAGACTGCGCTTGAAAATTCATATGTCCTGCACTTAATTTATTTACCATGGAGTATAAGATGCCATAATATCTCATAATTCACTTTCTAATTCCAACATTTACTTCATTTTTATCAATAAATCACATATTTTGAAAGATTATTTCAAATAGCCTGCCGAAATGCCAACATTTTACCTGAATTATCGTCTGCTACGAGCAGTCAGAAACATGATCTAAGAATACACGGTCTGGCCTTAAGCGCTCCCAATTTCGTCCCCAGCCGCGCTCTACCACAGGCTGCCATCTTGGTTATCAGCGGCGTATTTAGGGAAAATGCACCCACGGCAAGCATTGAAAATTGTACGCCACTGTGAAAAACGCCTATACAACTAATTTTCCGTTTTTTTTTTTCATTTTAGTTTAATTTTAAAGTGAACGGATAATTTTGGTAGAATTTGAAACAAGTATCTTCTTAAATATTTAAAATATTCTCCACGAAATTATACCTTTAGAACTTCGTATCGCGTGCTTACTCTCGTGCTCACTATATGTTTATTTATTTATTCACATTTTTGAAAGCGAGGATCATTTCCTTTCATTAAAAAAGCTGTATTAATTTATATATTCACTTGTAAAATTTTCATACATATATAAAATCTAAAAACGTGTCATTTTGTGTACACTAAGGGGTTATGTTTTTGATTATATACGTGCATGTATATACAGATAATTAAAACTGACATTGCCATGATACGTGCTATGGTATCGATATTATGAGTTTATTTCTTTGTTCTTTGAGACCCGAAACAAAAAAGGCTTCTTCCCTTTCCGGTAATGATACATCATTTCATTAGCCATTAAAGGTAAAATTCTTCAGGTGCATTGAGAGGTTATGTTAGCCATATTTCTTCTACGTTACAAGGATTAGAAGTTATACATTTTTTAATGTTTCATATTATCTATGCCACAAATTACATTATTTTCAAACTGATTGTATTAACTGATATTAATTCATAAATTGTACAATTTCTTTATGTTTAACTTGAAATCTTCTGTCCTGACATTTACGTCGTTTCAAATATACTGCATTCTCGCGCGCTAACTTATCCAATATGGCCGCCTGTGGTAGAAATCTTCCTATTGGTTAACTTTTTTTTAGTTGCGCGTGGCTAGACCGTGTATTTTTAGATCATGGTCAGAAAAGCATTTCTTTATTTATTTTAATATTATATACATTCCCAAGAGCTGAAAAATATATACGAATAAAATGGATGTCTCAAATTCTTACTCCAATTACTTCTTATAGTTTAAACACGCGTTGTCTTTGCTTAAAATTAAACGCTCTTGCTTGCTGTACTCGGTCATGATCAAGCATGCTCGGTCTCGCTTATGCTCGAGCACGGTGGTAAACGTCCATCACTAAGGCCGGCCCGTTGCGGGGCAGCTGTACAATTCTTATTATCTCTGTAAAGTTTTCGCTTCCCGGAAGATTTAGGCTTATTATACAGGATGTCCCAGACTCAAGTGACCGGACTTCTATGGCTGTATAAACATTCAAAAAATAAATCTAACATTTTTTTTATAAAAATTATTTAAGGTTTTAGTTTATGAGTTATTAATTATTTAATCTGGACCAATCAGGAGCGCGGTATAAACAGGCGTGCGTGCATGAGCGGGAGTCCAACGTAGTGACTGCTGTTCTCCCCTCACTAAAACCCATCACGGCGCTAGCTTCAATAACACTGCGTTGGACTCCCGCTCACGTACGCACGACTGTTTATACCGCGCTCCAAATTGGTCCAGCTTGAATATTAATTAACTGAAGAATTACAAAACTACAACTGGTTTTTGGGAAAAGGAACTTTCGATTTATTTATTTTATTTTTATATACCTATATAAGTGTGGACACTTAGTCTGGTACACCGTATAGCTTTTAGAACAAAAATTTGCTTAAGGGAGAGTGGACAAGTATGGAAGTATGGAAGTGAGGGGAAGTAGATAATGATGGACGTTTACCACTTTGGTCATGATCGGTCTTCGCTCTTCAGCAAGACCGAACAGAGAGAGCAATGAACCGTCATCATTTAATGTTTAGCAAAAAGAACGTGTTTCGTTTAAAAGAAGTGGTTCGAGCAAGAATTCGAGCCTTCTTTTCATTTATAATTACATTTATGATACAACATATAAATAAATGCCACTTTGACTATTCGTAGCAGACGATATTTCAGGTAAGATGGCGGGATTTTGGCGGACTATTTGAAATAATGTGGATTATTTGATGAAAATGAATTAAATGTTTGGATTTCAAAGTGAATTAACAGTTATTATTGCACCGCTCTGTTATTCGCGGTGGTTTAACGTGGTACAGGAAATTTGAATTTTCAACTACAGTCTGAAAATGGCATAGAAAAAAGTTCGTCTTGATAAAATTGAAAATTTTTGTATGTAAACCCTGCTATCCTTGGAGAGTTACGGTTGAATTAGCCCAATGTGGAATTTTTCGTAGTTCTAATACAACATGCAGACTGCTTTTATTAAAAAAGCAGTAAATCGTCACGGCTGTCAATAAAAGCGTTAACTGCCACCTGCGTAATTATAAACGCAGGTTACATCCTTACTAACGAGAATAGCGACCCTGGCGGACCGGCCGAACGCAAACATTACGCTACAGCGTAACGGTAAAGTAATGGTAAAGTAACGCTAAAGTAATATGGCATTATAATTAATAAAGGAAACAAAATTAATATGTAAATTGTTGCAATTATAATAAAACTTTAAAATTTACATTAAATGGTCATGCCGTGATTGCAACAAGTTGCTTTCTCAGCGTTAAAAAATAAAAAAAACAAAGTGGCTGTCATTCAAGTCGGGTCCCTGCAGACTGGCAACCCACTTAAAGCCACGTTAGCGGGTTGTCAATATGCAGGGGCCCGACTGCAATGACGGTCACTATGTTTTTCTATTTTTTAATGCTGCAAAAGCAACTTGTTGCAATTGCGGCATGACCGTTGAACGTAAATTTCAACGTTTTATTATAATTGCAACAGTTTACATATTAATTTTGTTTCCTTTATTAATTATAATGCCATATTACTTTACCGTTACTCTAGCATTGCTTTACCGTTACGCTGTAGCGTAATGTTTGCGTTCGGCCGGTCCGCCAGGGGAATAACGACGATATTGAAGCTAATCGTGAGCTGCCATTTTTATTCGAGCAGGTGGTGGTTATTTACGTTTTTATTGGCAGCAGTGACGAGTTACTGATGTTTAAATAGCAGTTGATGATACATCAAATGTCCATAAAGAAAACGCGGGATCATTTAATAAACGAATTAACTTGCAGGGTACTATCAGAAAAAAGCTTCCGTTTTACCACGGAATATTTTAAAAATTATTTTTCAATAACAATCCTTTTACTTTTTGAAAATATGCCACTTTATCAACAAATGTTTCAACAATCGAACGTGAGGATTTTGCATAAAAACCCAAATCTAATTCGCTCCTATTGTTCCAAAGAAAATATTGTTTCATCATAAACACATGTATTATCAGCCTTGAAAAATACATCACGTTGACATGAATATTCATATTTTGACGATAATTATATACAATGCAATAGTAATCTTAAAATTTGATTTAAAATTCTACAGTAGGTTTTGTTATGCTCCATAAATGCGAATAACTCCGGAACTTCTTACAAATCTTCAACATTTTCTTCGGTCTAGTATAAGTGTTATAATTCTACTACAAAAATATCGTTCTTGAAAATAAATGTTATGTACACCGCAAAAGTAAAGGTATAATATAATACTGTTTAAATTCAGTCGGCGATAACTAGAACTGGAACGCTTTTTCAAAGATCTCCAAGTCTTTTATGTTCAACTTGTTAAAAATCATATCAGTAATCAAGAGTGGTAAGTTCTTTTTGATTATTTTCTTCAAAAAGGCGGCGTCTCGTTGAACTAAGTCTCGCCTGATCTTTCCCTCTTTAATGCAATTTTCTAAATAAGTAGCATATAATGGAAACTTCAACTTATAGTTTTCAGTCTCCAACACCATCATTATATCTTTGTTTCTGAAGAATGCTGCCAATTTTGTCTCATCAGCCTTCAATAAATCAAAGTAAGAAATGCTGCTTGACCGGAAGATCTTTTCTTTCAAGATTTGTATTTCTTGATCATACTTATCATAAATTTCGGTTAATGCCGCATCGCCTTTAACTTTATTCAAAAGTTCTTCGTTGGCTTTTTTATTTAAAGCTACAACTATGTAAGCATAAACAATGTCTAGCGTTAAACGACGGGATTCTAATTGAACTTCATCCCCATCTTCAGGAATTTTTAGACAACAATCGACAGGTGTTAAACCTGCTTCATTAAGAATATTAAAATTCGCTCTTAACTGTAGAATATACTTAGCAGCTTTATGATAATACTTCAAACAAGCTTTATGAAGAACCGTATTTCCTTTAGAATCCTGGGCATTTATATCAGCGCCATATTTAACCAAAAGTTCATAAGGATAAAAAGGAATCTCATCCATAAACATGGGTATATCCTTCCGTAGTAAAATATCTAACGGTGCTTTATCTGAGTTGTTTCTAACATTAGGGTCAACACCGGCTTCCAAACTGAGTTTAACTATAATTTTGTTGCAGTACCAAAAGGAGTAGTGAAGAGTGGTACAGCCTCGTCGACACCTTGTGTTGAAATCTGCACCACGTTCTGCAAGAAACTCTACAGTCTTAAAATAGCCATTGTAACATGCTACTTGCAAAGGTGTTCTACCTCTTTTAGGGTCTTTTTCGTCGATGTTAGCACCTCGATCGAGTAGTAGTCGTACAACTTTTACATGATGAACTTCGTGCTCATTTAAATACCCCGCCGTGTACTTTTTTTTGGTAAGTAAATGATAACTGTCATCGAATTCATCAGCCGTAGCTAGTCCACAAGCAAAGTGAAGCGGCGACCCCATGTATGATAAGGTGTTAGCGTCTGCGCCTTTGTTTAATAGGATCTCGATAACATTCATATTTCCTGTATGAGCGGCATAATGGAGTGGAGTAAATCCTCGACGGGTAGTAATAGTGGATATAGAGCCATCATCAGTAAATTTTGTAATAGTGCGCTGAGCACGAACATTAATGTCAGAACCTTCATCTAGAAGAGCCTGTACCATTCCACATGTACCTACTGCTGCAACTATATGCATATATGTTAATCCTAGCGAGATATGAAAATCAATGTCAAAGCGTGTTCTCGATAAGAAAAATTTAAAAGCTTCGTCGTATCCTAACTTGGCAGTAAGATGCAGAAGTGCTGAGTAGCTCCATGGAGAAAGTTCGAAATAATCTTTCTCCAAGAAGAAATGTATGAAGTGGCGAAACCTCGTTAAGTCTGATTTTTCATTAATGGGAAGTCGTTCTTCTTCTTTCAGAAACCAGTTAACTGTATCCAGCATTTTGTGTGCAAGATCTACATCAAGCTTCTCTTGCCTTGTCAGATGGTCATAACGGGACATCATCTGTAACAATTATCATAATTCTATTTTAGATAGCCAGAAACTGCTCATAGTAAACAATATTTCACTATTCCATAAGTAAACTGCTTTATAAATAACACCAAATATAAGATTAATATTTGGAAGGTGACACTGTATTGCGTTGCGTTGGTACTTTTAAATTGAATCCCCATTTAATTCAACCGACACTGACACTTCTGTATACAATTTTTGGGTACCTGGCAAAAAAACGTACATTACAGCAAGTTAGATAAAGAAAAATGATACGTATATGGGGCTATTTCTACTGTACTTTCTATACGAATAGCCGGATTTTTTCGGTACGCGTAGACACTCACATAGAAGAAACAAATCTTTTATTGCCAATTTAATCATTTACATCGTTATAACTCGAAAACGGTTAATTGTATTATACAAAAAAGTGTGAACCGAAAAAAGTTTTGTCTTGGTTCAAACTTTCCAAAACATATTTTACTAATTTTCATAGATCTACTCATTATAATTAGGATATTTTGAGTTGTTTTCTTCTCACCCAGAAGAACGTTTCCACAAGATTAGAATTTTTTAATGAGAGATTTTTTTCTTCTATTTTTTCAATATTCCACTAAAGAAGTAGTCATAATTATTATTTAAAAATAAAAAAAAATTTAAACAAGTTCCATTTGTTCAAATAATTGAAAATTACTAAACCAATGTTAATAAACATTCAACTAGACCAATAGTAATAATTTTTAGAACAAAAAGAAATGTCGAAAAAAAATGATATAAAACAAAATAAATTTGTTCGAATAATCGAAAATTTATTAACCAATATATTTTTGATGTTATGGTTTTGACCAGATAAATTGTGTTAATAATTTTGATGTTGATTGTTTTTTTGTCTACTGGTCTAAAATCAATATTTTTCAATGTTGATTTATTTTCTAAATTGTGAAAAAATTGCTCTTTGGCTCAGCTGGGAACCGAATCCAGGTCCTACTGAGAGACGAGAGAAATTTTTTTACAATCCCTACAAGTGGAATTCCGACGTCATTCCTTAACTTGTAAGATTTTATTTTCCAACATTCAAATGTTTTATATTTTTGATGTTATAGTTTTGACCAGATAAATTGTATTGATAATTTTGATGTTGATTGTTTTTTTGTCTACTGGTCTACTGGTAGGGATTGTGAAAAAATTTCTCTCGCCTCTCAGTAGCTTAGTGGGTAGAGCACCAGACCGGCAATCTGGAAGACCTGGGTTCGATTCCCAGCTGAGGTAGAGAGCAATTTTTTCACAATTTAGAAAATAAATCAATATTGAAAAATATTGATTTTACACCAGTAGAAAGAAAAACCATCAACATCAAAATTATTTATTAATCAATGTTGATAAGTATTCCACTAGGCTAATAGACAAAAATGTTAAGTGAAACAAAAAAAAAAAATTGGTTTTAAGGGTAGTTTTCAGGCTCCCGTGGATAATTTTCAACAAGCCCCTATACTTTCCCGTAACATTGTCCCAAAACCTGAAAAATTATTCCAAAAACTCAAAAAAACTAATTTTTTCCCATTCATTTTACATGGGAAACTTCAAAAGTCAAAATCGACATCGCTTGAAATGAAAATTAAAAAAAAAGTATGGAATTTCTATTTTCGGATTTGGAATTAGGTGGGGGGGGGGGGGGGTATTTGGCCTCTCAAAATAAACTGTTTTTGGACCACCCTTATGTACATAAAATATTCCTAATTTTCTCTATCTCAAGCATACGGATATTCTAGTATGAAAATTACACAATTCCTGGTCAAAATACCACTGGTATTTCCATGTCCTAAGATTCCCGAGGCACATTTTTACTGTACAAAATGACACTATTTATCAAGAGGAAAATGTAAAGCAATCCTACATATAATTATTTACTTGATTTTTTCACAGTGAGTGTCCTGTATCTCATTTCTGATTTATTAATATTTTTAACATAAAAAAAAGTGTTAGGAAATTTATGATTATAATTATAGATTTACCTAATACTTCTCTTTATGTTAAATATTTTTTACTTAATAAACACCTGTAATTTAACGTCGTATGGGGGAGAACTAACAGACGTTTGATTACGCTGCACTGAATTTTGCTTATTCCATTCACTTTCAACTTCTGCACCCTCAACACATGAATGACTGCTAACGTTCTCCCTTATTAAGCGTTTCAGAGTGAAACTCGATTGAATGACTTATAGCTTGAAATCCTGTTTTTATTAAAATATTCATCATCAATCCGCTTGTTGACATTCGATCGGTAGTTTTTAGGGTTATGTTCATAACAAACAATGAAACCAGAAGGGGTTTAACCGAGGGTTTAACTGGAATGAAATCACAATTTTTTCACGAAATCTCTTTGCAAGAAAGTTGCCTCTATTATTTTGCTTCGTTTTGAAAAACTTTATACGTTTTAAAGCAATCATTTATGCAATTATTATATTTAAAAACAGTGCATATGTGCTATCTTATGTAAATTTCAAATTTCTATCCCTAAGATATTTTTGGCTTTGGCCGCCGCGGGCGCTGCGTGTCATCCGGTGAATATCAAGGTCATGTCCGTACTCAATACCTGTTGTGCTGTACAATGTACTATAACGTGAACATTCCTGGGCTCATTGGCTGAGCGCGCATAATAGTTTCAGTGGTGGGGGGGCGCCCCCCAGGGCACGGACTGGAATGATCCGGTCGTGACCGATTTGATCAGAATCTATTGAAATTGAATCTATATGGGCCCTCTGACCTTCAAATTTGGACACTTTATTTTATTTGTAGAAACTGAAGTTTTCTATCGACCCAAAAAATGAGAAATAATTCCTTAAATAAATTATATACTTAAAAAATATATTTCAACTTATTAAGTGAATCATTCAATATCATTTGTTATTCCAAACGTTTTTCCAAGCGATTTCTAGAAATACTACAGGGAAAATATGAATTAAAAGGTCATGCAATTTCATCCCATTGCTTACAATGCAAAAACTGGAAGTGATGGGACTAGCGCTGCGCTGGAGATATTTGTGACTGTTCAACGTAGGACAGTTAAAGAGGTCAAGTGTAAACCTGAAATATGTAGAGATGCATAGGGCTGGTCAAATGCGGACACAGCTAAATATTTCCTTGAAATTAACATAATTTCAATGTGAAATGTTATGCT